>CM046328.1:24724523-24952615 GCA_025403435.1 Artocarpus heterophyllus
TGCTATAACATCATCAGGATTTTTCATGACCACTTTATCACGATGGTCGAGTTCTTAAAATATTTCTGTTAATTCCCCATAGTATACTGAGAGTGATTTGGCACCTTGTTTGGCTGAGAAGGCTTTTTGATGCAAAAAGTAAACATGCATCTTATCATTACCATCATAAAAGGCTTTGGATAGAGCACTCCATATTTCGCGGGCAGTGGGTATAAGAAGATAGTGCTTCATGATGTCAGGAGTCATAGACATAAGGAGCCAGCGTTTCACCTTTTGATTTTCAGCATACCATTTTTCATATCCCTTATTCGACATAGCAGGTGGAGCGGATTTGCCCATGATGTAGGAGAGTTTTTCTCGTTCAGCAATATGTATCTCCATCAATTGACACCACACATCATAATTTGTTTCGGTAAGTTGAATGCCAACATTAAAAGCACCCTCTGTCTGAACAAGAATTGGAACAGATTTGGTTCCAGAGGATTCAATGTGTTCACTCATTCTTCCCCTCCTTTTTCATTTTTTTTTGTTTTTTGTTTTTAAAGACTTGGCTTTGACGATTTAAAGGCTGGCACTATATGACTTGGCTTTGATGATTAAAAAAAAAAAAAAAAAAGGCTGGCACTACTCCGGCGACAAGCAAGGCAGCATAGAATTGCTTTAGTGGTGGACGACAACGGCGGCGGATGCTGGCATGGGCACGACGCAGGCATGGGTGAACGACGGCGATGGCTGGAGTAAGCGTGGCACAGGTGCAGATTGATGTCGACGTGGGTATTGGCTTTGAAATGACGGCGTGGCCACGGTTGCAAGTGATGGCCTAAAATGGTTTTTGGTTTGGTCACGGTTGCAGGTAATGGCCTCATATGATTTATGGTTTGGTTTTCTTGGCCGCGTTTGATGAGTTTGCCGTAATCGAGTTGCAATTTTGCCGCCGTAATTGAGTTGCAATTTGGCGGACTTCAGGTGGTGATTTTGACTCTACGACGGAAAGCTTCACGGTGGTTCAACGACGCATTTGGTTGTGGCTGTTCAGGCTTCGTTGGAGCAATTTGATTGCCGTCTGCTTTTGCGATGTGGTTTGGTATGGGTTTGGCTGTGGCTTGTGAACAATAGTGTGAGAATGGATTTGAGATTCTGGCTACGACAGGGGTTTGTTTTGAAATGAATTTAGTTTGCTGCTTGGTTGTGATTTGATTTTAATATATGGGGTTTGAATTTTGATTATGGGTATTTGTGGTTTTGTGAGTTAGAATTGTGGGATGAATTTCTGGGCTTGGATTGCAAAGGTTTTCAAAACCTTGTTCGGCTCTAATACTATGAAAAAACAAATATGAGAAAAAAAAACTCCTTTATTTTTTTTCATCTCTTTAACTTGATGAAATACAGAGTATAAATAGAATTAAAGTCTCCAATTAGTTTCTTAGAAATCTGCCTGTGTCATCTCCTATTCAATCTCTATGATCTGTATACACCTATACAATCTTCTATATGAGGGAATTACATCAATTGACTATCTTTAAAAAAATCGTTGACAATCTCAACACAACCTAAAGATGTGTAAACTGCAACAAAACAAAAAAGGACAATAGAATGTCATAACAAGGATATAAGAAATGGCATAAACAACCTAAAGATGGGTAAACGGCAACCAAAAAAAAAAAAAACAAGATTGGAATGTGAAATAACAAGGGTATAAGAAACGACAGAAAAGAGGTTTTTTTTTAGGAGAGGTCGGGGAGATGGAGAGAGAGAGAGATAGGAGAAAAGGATTAACGAATTACAAGGGAAAAATAGAGAATATAATGAAGCAAATCAATCATATAAGAAAAACCGACATGAATATAAAACGACAATAAAAATGAACGATGACTAAAACAAAAATAACTACAAAAATAGAAACGACAATATCGAGGAGAAGTGAAAATACTTCTCGTTTAACAAGAGGCAAACACAAATAACAACAATGTAATAAAATCAACAGCTTAAATTAAAAGCGGCAATACAGTAAAGCACGAAAAGTAATGGAAAATATATTAAGAACATAAAGGAAAAGTAACAACATCACAATAAGAGTTAAAAAATATTATTGGACGTTTAAAAATATAGTCGAAACTATAAGTTAAAACAAGTTAAAGCAAAAGTATTATAACATGTAAAAGAAAATATAATGGAAAGTATGTTAGAATCATGATTCTAATGGTACTTTCGAACACTTTGGTAAAACTGAACAATAAAAAAAAATACAAACAACATTATTTAACAAAACAATTGAAAATATGAAACAACTGAAAAACGGCAACATAAGTAGAAAACGACAAGATAAGGAGAACACGAGGTACATTATAATTAAAGGTGAAAACGAACAGCGAAAGATGGTGTAAGAGAAGCAACGATAATTTGATAAACCAAAAAAAAGGGTTAACCATCGACAAAAAAAAAAAACATCAAGAGAGAAAGGGATGAGAGCAACAATAATGGGAAAGAAATTGTAGAAAACAACATAAAAAAGGATCTGAAATTGTAGAAAGAAACCAACAATACAATCCAAACGACAATCATAGGGAGAAACAGCGATAGAAAATGCGTGACGACTAAAATGCAAGCAAATAACAAACGAAACGACAATAATGGGAAGAAATGACATAAAGAAAAATTGAAAAGCCATCGACTATACACGACAACGGCGTTAAAAAGATAACAATGGGAACAAGGGGAAAATGTGGAAAACTGAAAAAGATGAGAAAATGATAATAGAGAAATTAAAATAAAAAAACAGCAAGCAATATATAGGCTTTTTTGGTAGTTTCTTTGGACTACTTTTTGGTACTTTGGAGGGTGTTTGGAAGTGTTAGGAGTAGTCACGAAAATGGAACGCAATGATAATGTGACCATTTAGTTAATGAGTGGTAACCAAATTGGTTACTTGTTGGATGTTAGTTGTATCTGGTGTAACAAACCACTCACACGTGTTATCAGCTTAGTGGTCAATGAAAACAAGTTGATTAGAATTAGTTAATCGGGTATTAAAGTCCCACTTTTGTATTCGAACCTGTAGAATGAGAATTCAATACAATTCATTCACTCATTGCTCTCAATTTCTAAAGTTTTCTTCTTGATCAATCTTCGTTCATTCTCAATATGGTATCAGAGCGGCCGATCTTGGTGCCGGAGAGGCCGTCGAAGTGATCATCGGAAACTGCCATTGAAGGAGGATCAACTACCTCACGCTTTGTTCCTGTAGCATTCACTCATCCAGTCTCAACAAAACTTGATCAAAACAACTTTTTGGTGTGGAGAAAACAAGCTCTTGTGACGACCAAAGGTCATCGTCTTTAATATTTTCTTTCTACAACAATACTACCTCCAACACGATTTCTTTCCTGTGAAGATCAACTTGCTGGGAAAGTCAATCCTGAATTTCAGGATTGGGAAAAACAAGATCAACTGATTCTGTCATGACTACTTGCTTCAGTTAGTGAAGTTATTCTCACTCGAGTGGTCAATTGTGACTCTTCTTCTCAAGTCTGGAAAACACTGGAGGTCTACTTTGCCTCCCAAATTCGAGCAAAGGTAAAACAATTCAAGACTCAACTTCAAAACTTAAAGAAAGGCTCTCTGAGTATGAATGAATTTCTTTTACGTGTGCGACATTGTGTGGACATGCTAGCACTAGTGGGACACAAACTCACTGCTAAAGATCATATAGACTCAATTCTAGATGGTCTTTCACCAGAGTATGAAACCTTTGTTATCTCAATCAACACAAGGTCTGATCCACTTACTGTAGAAGAAATTGAGTCTCTGTTGTTGGCTCAAGAAGCTAGAATAGAGAAGAGTTACAAGAATCTTGACTCTGCAATGGCAAATCTTGCTATTAACACTAATCACTCTGGTCATAATCAGTCTTTTGGTTTCAAGAAATAGTCTCCTGGGTCATCCCATTTTGGTAATCATCTTGCTTATAATCAAAATTTTGGTGGCACTGGTAGATGATGAGGACATCACTAGCACAAGCAAGAGCACGTGGGAGACATATTCAGATCCAATTCAAGTTCCCATTGGTCCGGTTACGAGAGCTCGTGCGAAGAAGTTCAAAGAAACGCTTATTGGGCTGATTCAAGCAACTTGGGCTCAAGCCATTGCATGGAGGCCCATTGAGGGAATTGCATGCGAAAATCAGACCAATAAATGCGTGATTCAAGCTATAGAAGGGATTGAGTAATTTTCATTTCAATTACTTTCCCATTTTGAGGCGACACATGGCGAGAAGAATCAGTTTTGACCTTTTAATGTCTAGTTTCCTTTTTTCCGTTTCTGGTATTTCTATTATTGTAAGGCTTTTAAGCCATTAAGGGAACTTTCCTTATTTAGTCTAGATTTGACTTTTGTTAAATGAGTTTCCCGAAATTTCCATGGGAATTAGGGGCTGAAAATTCGCATAGGAACCCCTATATAATTGTAACGAATTTCAATCAATGGAGACAAGTAATAACATATAATTTTGAGGTTTAATTCTCTTTAGTTCCTAAACGAACTATTCGAACTTATCGGAAATTTCCGTGGCGTTCATCGACTTATCAATCAGTCCATCCATAGCTGATTGTGGCGTCCTCACTTACCAAGACTTATCAATCAGTCCCTCCATAGCTGATTGTGGCGTCCGCACATACCAAGGTTCGTGCTTCTCGTTGGGCATCGGGTCGCGGTTCCATCCAAAACCGGTTAGAAATTTGATCTTGGAAACCAACTTCGGTTAGGATCGCGTCAATTCTTGGCGTGGTTGTCACCCTCAAACCGATGGTCAAACAGAAGTTGTGAATAGAACCTTGTCTACTTTGTTGAGGGCTGTCATTAAAAAGAACATCAAAACATGGGAGGAGTGTTTACCACATGTTGAGTTTGCTTATAATCGATCTATTCATTCTGCTACTCAATTTTCACCGTTTGAAATTGTTTATGGTTTTAATCCTTTAACTCCTTTGGATTTAATGCCATTACCTTTGTCTGAGCATGTGAATTTAGATGGAAAAAGAAAAGCTGATCTTGTTAAGCAGATACACGAGAAGGCAAGACTCAACATCGAGCGAAGGACTAAACAATATGCTGAACAAGCCAACAAAGGGCGTCACAAGCTCGTCTTCGAGCCTGGTGATTGGGTGTGGTTGCACTTACGCAAGGAACGGTTTCCGGAGCAAAGGAAATCCAAGCTATTGCCTAGAGGGGATGGTCCTTTTCAAATTCTCGAAAGGATCAATGATAATGCGTACAAGCTAGACTTGCCAGGTGAGTATGGTGTAAGTGCCTCCTTTAATGTTTCTGATCTAAGTCCTTTTGATGTAGGCGACGATTTGAGGACAAATCCTTCTCAAGAGGAGGGGAATGATGAGGACATCACTAGCACAAGCAAGAGCACGTGGGAGACATATTCAGATCCAATTCAAGTTCCCATTGGTCCGGTTACGAGAGCTCGTGCGAAGAAGTTTAAAGAAACACTTATTGGGCTGATTCAAGCAACTTGGGCTCAAGCTATTGCATGGAGGCCCATTGAGGGAATTGCATGCGACAACCAGACCAATAAATGCGTGATTCAAGCTATAGAAGGGATTGAGTAATTTCCATTTCAGTTACTTTCCCATTTTGAGGCGACACATGGCGAGAAGAATCAGTTTTGACCTTTTAATGTCTAGTTTCCTTTTTTTCCGTTTCTGGTATTTCTATTATTGTAAGGCTTTTAAGCCATTAAGGGAACTTTCCTTATTTAGTCTAGATTTGACTTTTGTTAAATGAGTTTCCCGAAATTTCCATGGGAATTAGGGGCTGAAAATTCGCATAGGAACCCCTATATAATTGTAACGAATTTCAATCAATGAAGACAAGTAATAACACATAATTTTGAGGTTTAATTCTCTTTAGTTCCTAAACGAACTATTCGAACTTATCGGAAATTTCCGTGGCGTTCATCGACTTATCAATCAGTCCATCCATAGCTGATTGTGGCGTCCTCACTTACCAAGACTTATCAATCCGTCCATCCATAGCTGATTGTGGCGTCCGCACATACCAAGGTTCGTGCTTCTTGTTGGGCATCGGGTCGCGGTTCCATCCAAAACCGGTTAGAAAGTTGATCTTGGAAACCAACTTCGGTTAGGGTCACGTCAGTTCTTGGCGTGGTTCGTATCATTTGGTACATATATGATTCAACTTGGTATTCTTGTAGTAAGGCTGACTCATACTGGTATCTAGACTCAAGGGCAACCAATCACATCACAGCTGATCAAACAAATATGATGGCAAAGAAAGAGTTTATAGGTTCTGACCAAGTCCACATGGGTGATGGTAAGGGTTTACAAATAAAGCATGTTGGTTGTTTTTAGTTTTTATCTCCGTTTATTGCATCTAAAACATTGTCCTTAAATCACCTTCTACATGTTCCCAAAATCACAAAAATCTACTAAGTGTATCTGAGTTTGCCTCAGACAATCAAGTATATTTTGAGTTTCATCCCAATACTTGTTTTTGTGAAGGATCTTGCCTCTCAAGTCACACTACTGGAAGGCCATCTTAAAGGAGGTCTTTATGTTTTTGACAAGTCACAAATCCAGCTTTCCAAACCAAAACAACCTCCCAAGTCAAATTCAATTGATCAACATAAGCCTTTGTCATGTCTCAATTTCAGCTGCCCAAGTCCCTCTATCAATAGTCGTGTTAGTACTTGTTATGAGCATGGAAAGTTGTCATGTAACATTTCATCAACAAGCTCTATTGATTTCAGTATCTGGCATAATAGATTAGGTCACCCTTCTAATTCAGTTGTAAATGTGTACTTTCTCAATGTAATATTAAACCTATCAATAAAGATGCCAATAAAGTTTGTTCAGCCTGCTATCTTGGCAATTGCACAAATTTCCATTTCCTCATTCCAAAAGACCTATAATACACCTCTTGAAATGATTTACTCAGATATATGGGGACCTTCTCCTATTCCTTCTACTAATGGCTATTGATATTATATCCATTTTATTGATCATTCCACATGTTTCACATGGCTGTACCTCTTAAGGCATAAATCAAAAGCCCTACAGACCTTTGTCAGCTTCAAGAGTCAAGTTGAACTACAGTTAGGTCACAAAATCAAAATTGTCCAAACTGACTGGGGAGCAGAATACAAACCTTTTACTAATTTGTTAGACACCCTTGTCCTCACACTCATGAACAAAATGGTCTACCTGAGAGGAAACATCGACATATAGTGGAAAATGGCTTGACACTTTTGGCTTAAGGTTCCTTACCCTTCAAACATTGGGATGGATCTTTTAGGACTGCAGTCAATTTCATCAATAGATTACCTACCCCTGTCTTACACAACAAATCACCCCTTTAGTCATTATTCCATGTTAAACCACAATATCAACAACTCAAAACCTTTGGCTGCTTGTGTTTTCCAAATCTTAAGCCTTACAATTCACATAAATTTGCCTATAAATCCTCTCCTTGTACTTTCCTTGGCTATAGCTGGAATCACAAAGGCTATAAGTGTCTTGATGAAACTGGAAAAATTTTCATATCTAGAGATGTAGTATTTGATGAACACATTTTTCCCTTTGTCAAGAATAAACATTCCCTAGTTCCCACTTCTCTGTCTCAACCTACTCAAAATATCTTACCTACCCTTTCTGTTCTTCCCTCATTGTTATCAAGTCCTACAGCTCAACCAACCTCACCTCCTGATCTTCAGTTAACTTCTGATGCAATACAACTAGATAACACTGAAAATGATCAACATACTTTATCTGAAAATCCTTTATCCACTATAGCATCTGATCTGCAAGTCCCATCTCATGTCATTAGAACAAGCAGTAAGATAAAGAGCACTGCCAATATTCACCCTATGAAGACTAGAGCAAAGGTTGGTATTTCTAAACCTAAAGTGTACATAGCAACTAAGGAACTAGCCACAGCAGCAGAAGCATTTGAACAAACTCAATGGCAGTAAGCAGTGAGAGATGAGTATCTTGCTTTACTCAGAAACAATACCTGGAGTCTAGTACCATTACCAGAGGGAAGAAAGGCAATATGATGCAAGTGGGTATTCAAAGTAAAAGAAAACCCATAAGGCACAATAAACAAATATAAAGTTCAGCTAGTTGTAAAAGGTTTTCACTAGGTAGCAGGCTTTGATTTTTGGGAAACATTCAGTCCAGTAGTAAAACCAACAACTATCAAAATTGTTCTTAGTCTGGCCCTCAGTCAACAATGGACAGTGAGACAACTTGATGTCAACAATGCCTTCCTGAATGGAAAGCTCCACGAAGAGGTGTTTATGGAACAACCTTTTGGATTTACTGATCCTAAAAATCCATCATTGGTGTGCAAACTTCACAAGTCTCTTTATGGCCTCAAACAAGCCCCTCGAGCCTGGTTTGAAAAACTTTATAGGACACTGAGTGAGCTTGGTTTCAAGTCTTCTAAGTTAGATCAGTCTCTATGTGTCAAGTTCACTCATCAAGTCATATTATTTGCTCTAGTTTATGCAGATGATATCTTGATAACCAGAAGCAATAATCAAGTAGTGATGGACGTGATAGCCAAGCTGAACCAGAAGTTTGCATTAAAGAACTTGGGTGAAGTGGACTACTTTCTTTGGATTCAGGTCAAGAAAACCAGCACTGGTTTTCATTTGTGTCAAGCCAAGTACATTCGTGATCTATTATGCAAAACTAAAATGCAGTATGCTCAAGAAGTCTTAGCCCCTTTGACCACTGGACAGAAACTGACTGCCTTTGGTAGTGATCCAGTCACTGATCCTCAACTGTGTCGAAGCACAATGGGTGTACTACAATATGTTACAATTACCAGACCAAAGTTGGCATATGTAGTTAATAGGGTGTGTCAATTTATGCATAATCCTTTAGAAGCTCATTGGAAAACTGTCAAAAGAATCTTGAGGTATTTGGCAGGCACCATTAATCTTGGCTTGCGCCTCACCTCTTGCACTCAAACTCAACTCAATCTAGTTGGATACTGTGATGCTGATTGGGGATCAGATGTTGATGATAGACATTCTACATCTGGATATTGCTTGCTTTTGGGACATAATCTCATTTCTTGATAGTCAAGAAAACAACATACTGTATCAAGATCGTCTACAGAAGCTGAATATCGCAGCTTAGCCAGCTTGGTTGCAGAAATAAGCTGGACTCAAGGCTTGCTAGGAGAAATAAGAGTTGAAAGCACAAAGAAACCAGTAATCTGGTGTGACAATCTAAGTATTGTGCACCTTGCAGCAAATCCAGTGCTTCATGCTCGAACAAAACATATTGAGTTAGAGCTTTACTTTGTTCGTGAAAAGATCCAACAGAACCTACTAGAAGTTAAACATGTTTCAGCAATTGATCAACAAGCTGATGTCTTCACAAAAGCTATCTCAAGCTCTGTATTCAACCAGTTTAGATCCAAACTTAGAGTCCTAGATTTTAGAACTCTAAGTTTGAAAGGGGATGTTAGGAGTAGTCACAAAAATGGAATGCAATGATAATGTAACCATTTAGTTAATGAGTGGTAACCGAATTGGTTAGTTGTATCTGGTGTAACAAACCACTCACACGTGTTATCAGCCGAGTGGTCAATGAAAGCAAGTTGATTAGAATTAGTTAATTGGGTATTTAAGTCCCACTCTTGTTTTTGAACCTATAGAATGAGAATTCAATACAATTCATTCACTCATTGCTCTCAATTTCTAAAGTTTTCTTCTTGATCAATCTTCGTTCATTCTCAATAGGAAGAGTAGTTCAAACTAACAGTTTGAACTGTGAATTATGTAAATCTCTTATATGCTACAATAAAAACTACAGTGTAAAGTTCTCACATGCTACAGTTCTCAAACTTGAACGAATGGTTTAAACTACTCCCCAAATGCCCTATTAAACAAAAATGGGGAAATTTTATATAAAAAACACACCTTTTGTGAGTTAAAAAACGGTTTATGAGGTTTTTTGTTATCAAAATATATTAAACTACTTTTCAATATATATATATATATATATTAAACTACCCTGGGAAAAAAACTACAAATTCGCATGAGTTTTATAACAGATGTATATTATACTATTTTAAAAAAAATAAATCAGAGATTTGATACAATTATTTCTCTCCCTTGCACGGTTACACCCTTATTGTTCTCTCTTTGTTTCAGAACAGAGATTTAAAAAAAAAAAAAAAAAAAACCTGAATCCTCATGCCTCATTAATCAAGTCGTGATCCCCACAAGAAAGGCATATGAAATAGCGGAAACCCGCAATAAGTCAACCACGTGAATTAAGATATTTGTAATCGAGTTTGGTTTATAATTTAAACAGATATTCAATTTTTTACAGCATAAATAAAATATTGTAGCATAATTGTTGAAATCATGATTTGAACCAATAAAACAAGCAACAGATACTTTTTCGTTAGCCAACCAAGTAGTTTAGATTTTGAGTGACTTCTAGCCAAATTGGGCACCTACCTTCAAGTCATTTTTGCATATGAATATTTTAATTTGCTTCCTTCTGGTATGAAAAACTGGATCGGATGCTAAAGATTCTGCTTCGATATCATCTTAACCAAATTACCAAGTGATGTTGCATCTTAATGTGTGACAAAGTAAACAAGGATTTCGAGTTCAACCAAAGTTCCTATGTGCCAGCTTGACATAATACACTGAGAATCACTCATTTCTTTTCCTTTTCCTTTCCTTTTCCTTTGATGTAAAATAAACATGTCTTATATTCGGATTCCCTGCTTGACTTGATAATCAAATTTTGCTTTCTAGTACTGGGTTTTCGCCGAAGTACACAAAGAATCCACTGGTAGATCTTTTATCATCCACACAAGAAGCCCACTCAGCATTATCAGAGAAGTCTTTAATTGAAAATGCATCAACAGGTTTAAACCAAAAATATAATCAGCATTTCTTGAAGACACCAAAGTATTCTATTATAAGCTGACAATATTTCATTGTAGGCTCCTTAAATTGTTTGAGGCTATTAACAAAGAAAGAAATTCATGGCCTTGCCATTATAAAGATATTGCAACCCTACCTTATATATGTAGTACACTGTGCAAACTTGGAAATCAATTTTTCTTACACCCATGCTTCGTTAGGCAACGTCGTTTTAACTGCTATAATATAAAGCTTTCGTATGCTATAGTATAAAGTAAAAATAGACTACAATAAATTGGTTTACTCTAAGTTGTTGGAATAGCCTTCGTAAAAGAAATGTATGACATTTTTAAATAGATCTATGATGAATCGAATGAAGATCCTTTTCCTTTCTGTAGGCTTCAAAATCCAAAAGGCTTTTTGGCATGGTCGGTCTGTATCATAATCTCGGTTATGATCAGTGTAAAACTCTCACATGTCACAATAAAAAATAAAAAAATCGCTACAATGTAAAGCTCTCACATGCTCTAGTAAAAACAGTTCTAACCACCATATCAAACACCCTACAGGTTGTAGTTTGCTAACCCCCAAGATCTTCAAAGCAAACCGAGCAATAACTCACTGGTAATATTATATATGACAACATAATCATGTGTGGCAATTACTAATTAGATTGTCATCCATCAAAATCAACTTGTCGTTGAAGATTAATATGCCCTAAAGCTTTTAGAAAGAGTTTTTTTTTACCCTTGAATTGTATAAATTGTTTGCTCCGTTGCAACGACTGTAATGTGACTTGGCGAAACTCGTTCAAAAAAAAGAAGAAGAAGAATTTGCAACGTCCATTCATAACACTTGCGCTATTTTTTCCATGTGTTTTCCTTCAAATCGACGACCGTTTAACGACCTTCAAAATCCTGCGTTTGTTGTCATTATTTTTCAGAGCTGGTCATTTGTGTCATTTCCTACATACTATAGCATTGCATAAAACAAAAAAAGAAAAATAAAAAACAACGTGGGCCCTATCATATGGGCCAGCAAACATGGGCCGGGTCAGAACCGCCCCGTTAAGAAGGAGAGAGAAGAAATGTTATAAAATTGCGTCGTCCCAGCAATCGGAAAGCAATTTCCGCTTTCCGCTCAAATCCTCAGTCCACGAGGACCTGAGTGAACCAGCAAACGAAAAACAAACAGCAAAACTGAAACTACTTTTTATTAAACATCCGTACATAAATTTCTCCAAAAGATCACCAACCAATCTCCTTCTTCTTCTTTGTCGTCTTCGACAAGAACCTTAAACCCTAGATAACTCTCTCAGAGCAACGAATTTCTTCTGTCGAAACTCCTTGGAGCAGAAGAAGAAGCTAGGGTTTTTCTTTCTTCATCACTTCCGAAAATGAGTCCTGTTCAGAACTTCGAACAGCATTCTCGGAACCTCATCGACCCCGACCTCCGTATAAACCCTATCTTTCGCTATTTTTCTGTACACATGTTTTGCGAATTTCAGCTTTTTTTCGTTTTCTGGAGCCAAAAACCAGAAACAAATTCACTCGAACAGTTGAATTTCTCTGTTTTCGTTTTTCTCTGTGTTGAATTTCGAGTTTTTAGGGTTCTTAATTGTTGTTTTTGTTGTTTCACTTTTTTTGGGGAGCCAAAACGAGAAATGAATTCACTCAAACGGTTGAATATTTTCAATTTCTCCGTTTTCGTCTTCTCTGTGTTGAATTTTGAGTTTTAGGGATTTTATTTGTTGGTTTTGATTGTTTGGAGCAGCGATTCAGACGAGATTGCAGATGGCAATGGAAGTTCGGGACAGTCTTGAGATTGCGCACACGGCCGAGTACTTAAACTTCCTCAAATGCTACTTCCGCGCCTTCTCCGTGATTCTCCTTAAGATCACGAAGCCACAGTTCGTCGATAACCCCGAACACAAGCTGCGAAACATCGTTGTAGAGATCCTTAATCGTCTTCCTCACAGCGAAGTTCTTCGCCCTTTCGTTCAGGACCTTCTTAAAGTCGCCTTACAAGTCCTTACAACCGATAATGAAGAGAACGCATTGATATCGGTTCGGATAATCTTCGACCTCTTAAGGAATTTCAGGCCGACTTCGGAAGCCGAGGTTCAGCCCTTCTTGGACTTCGTCTGCAAGATTTACCAGAACTTCAAAGCAACCGTTAGTCATTTCTTCGAGAGCGGGAACGTGGTTGGCGGGGACGAAGTTAAGCCCATGGATACTTCTAGTTCAGACCAGTCGTTGAGTTGCAGTAGCAGTGGGTATAATACTACAGGGGTGTCATCGCAGCAGCTTAACCCAAGTGGTCGTTCTTTTAAGATAATCACAGAGAGTCCTTTAGTGGTTTTGTTTCTTTTTCAGTTGTATAATAGGCTTGTACATATAAATATTCCTCACTTGTTGCCTCTCATGGTGGCTGCTATATCTGTTCCTGGTCCTGAAAAGGTCCCTCCCCATTTGAAGAATCATTTCATTGAGCTGAAGGGTGCACAGGTTAAGGTATGGGTTATCGGAATCTCTCTCTCTCTGGGTTGAGACATTTGTGTTTTTGGGCTGTTGATTGCAAAACGATGTGATTTTTAAGTGTGAAATGACTTGTAGAACTGAGCTATTTGTATGGATGGGCTTCAATTGGTTTGTTTCTAATTACTTCCGGTGTGGTCAAATCTGGCCCAAGCGAAGATTCTAATGGGAAAAAAGGAGAGATAACAAAATTTGGGCATTGTTTTCAGTAGATGTATAACGATATTGAGATTACGTCGCTTAATTGCATGCTGATTTTGTTTCTTAATTATTCCAGACGGTTTCTTTTTTGACATACCTGTTAAAAAGTTTCGCTGATTATATAAGGCCCCATGAAGAAAGCATATGCAAAAGTATTGTGAATCTGCTAGTTACTTGTTCAGACTCTGTTTCCATTAGAAAGGTGAAACTTTTTCTCTTGCTTTATTCTGTTGTATCTTCATTTTATTACATTTTACACTGAAGCATTAACTACTTGAATTTGTGGGATGCAGGAATTGTTAGTGGCGTTAAAACATGTTCTTGGAACTGAGTGCAAGAGGGGTTTATTTCCTTTGATCGACACTCTATTGGAAGAGAGGTAAGCTTGCAGACTATAAAATGGGGACAAACTACTCAGGTTGTGATTGGTCTTAGATGCATTGAGAGTTCTCTAAATTCTTGCGGTGGATATTATGTTCTGGAAAGATTTTAAACTTATGTGGTAAAAACTAAAAAGAATAACAGAGTTAAAGGGGTTAGCCAGATCTCCCCCCCACCTCTCCATCTCTCTTTCTCCCCCCCCTCTCTCTTTTATTTATTTATCTATTTTTTTAAGTTGAAAACAGACTTCAAAATTTAGTACCAGGTAACTTTTTAATAACAAAAACCTCCAAAGGTTTATGGCAGTACAGTGGTTGACAACTGCTAACCTTTGATATTGACAGGCTGACCTTTGACCTCTACATTTTTCCATTTGCAGTTTGCTTTATCTGCACCTTTTGAGTATATTTGACTTTATATATACATCTAGCACCCACCCAAGCGGTCAATTCATTAGCTTTTCCTTGTTTGATCTCTTTAGAGTTCTAGTTGGAACCGGGAGAGCCTGCTTTGAGACCTTACGGCCATTGGCTTATAGTCTATTAGCAGAGATTGTCCATCATGTTCGTGCAGACCTTTCCTTGTCACAGGTACATCCACATTATGTTTATTCAAAATAATTTTTTATCCTTATGTCCTCATGGACTATGTTGTGTCCTGTTTCATTTCATAAAGAACTGATTTGGGTATTTATTGCAACTGATGGGGTGATGTTGGTTGAGCCTATTATTTTACTTTTTTTTTTTTAGGTAAGGAAAGGCTACAAAAACAGAAAAATGAGAAGAACCGAAACAAATTCTGACCATACAAGCATAAAAGAACTGAGACACTCAATTTCTTTGAAACAAAAATATCTTCCAACTACATCCATCCAATTTAAAATCATCAAAGGAAATGTGATCTCTTAACTTTACCCATAATGAGGCTAGAAATCCTTTTATCCAATTGATATGCTACTAGCTAAATTGTAGAGATCACTGGTGTGGTATCAGATTTTGGTTTTGAAATATGTTAATACTGCCACTTTGCATCAAATGGTGAGAGGACATACGCTTTTGAGTCAAGGAAGAAATTTTTTAGAGACATTCATAAAGAGTTGTTTTTGGGTTTTACTTTCTTTTGCTGCTTTGTCTCAAGATCATTTTATTTTCTTTCAGCAAGCAAGGCTTAAGCCTTAAAAAATTAAGCCTTAGTACTTAGATTTGTAGCCCTCAATAATGGAACAACTTGAAGTTTGAAACACTACTTTAAATATATATATATATATATATATATATATATATATATATTTTACCAACTTGCCATGTTCTTTGTGGTCACGTGGGTATCATATATTTTATATGTTTTATCTGCTGAAAGATTTGTAAATTATTTTTTTTGGCAGTTATCGCGGATTATATACTTGTTTTCAAGTAACATGCATGACGCATCATTATCACTCAGCATCCATACTACTTGTGCTCGTCTGATGTTGAATCTGGTGAGTACATGAAGTTTTGGTATATTCCATTGTATCTTATTCTTGACTTCGTAGATATCAAGTTTTGTATTTGTAGTGTGACACTGGTTGCTTATTTAACGTAATGATCTTCCTGGGATATAGGTGGAACCGATTTTTGAGAAAGGTGTTGACCAGCCATCTATGGATGAAGCACGAGTTCTTCTGGTCTGAGTTAGAATCTGTAACTTGTCTTGAATAGATAACTTTTGGATCTTGGTTTGCTTGCTGAATCTTGATAACATATGTGTATGTGTGTTATGTATATATATATATTCTTGTAGGGGCGTATTTTGGATGCTTTCGTGGGAAAATTTAGTACGTTCAAGCGTACGATTCCTCAGGTACATTATGGCGTCTGCAAACTTTTACACGTTAATGTTTAACAAATATGGAGTTCTCTTGAAAGGGCACAAAGTCTTGCTTATATGTATGATTTATTCTTTATGCTAGAAAAAGTTACACAGTTATAATAGTTGATGTTTAAAAAATAATGATCAATTTGGATTGAGAGTTTGTTGAAATCATTGACTCAAGTTATTTTCGGGAAACTGTTGCGTTTTCTTTTGGTTTGGGGTAGGCGGGTTTAGAGATTTGGCCTCGGTCAGTTCTCTTCCTGTGTAGTGTTAGTGTTCATGGTAGCCCTATACAGCCTATATGTTGTATTTAGTTCGTATTTTTGTTTTGTGATGGATATGTCAAACATCCAATTTTTGTACAAATTTCTTTCAATCAATGAAGAAGTTTCTTATCAACAAAAAGAAAAAGTTATTTTCAGAAACTGGGCTGGCAGAAATTAAATATTATCTTATCAACTGGCTTTACTGTTATGAAGTTTTGCGTTTTCTGGACCCATCCCCTTGAATGCAATTTGATATTAGCTATAATGTTAATGCTGTTGCTTATTAAAAGTCTTCTTTCTTATTGAAAAAATTGCTAATCCTGTTGTTTGCTCCTTGATAGCTGTTGGAGGAGGGTGAGGAAGGAAAGGGTCCTATTACTTTAAGGGCGAAGCTTGAACTTCCTGTGCAGGTTGTTTGGTCAACTTTAATTATAACCTTTCTGGCGTCCGTAATTTGTCCAGGGTCAGAAGTTGCTTGAGTTGCCATTTTAATTTTGTCCCTAATTATTGCCTTTATTTCATGCTAAAGTGTACTTTGTGTGCATTTTATTTTGGAATGTGAATTCAATTTATATTCTCATTATGGATTTTTAGAGTGAGGAAAATGACACACTGTTTACATTTCCTCCCCAATTTTTTTTTTCTTCCTTCTGATGTTCTCCCCTTGAACTTATCGCCCAAGTTTTTGTTATTATTGTTGTTGTTTTTTTTTCTTTTTTTTTTCCTGCCCTTTTTTTTTGGGAATAGAGGTTTAGAAATTTGTTAGACATTTCTATATGATATTTGGTCGTCATATGGATTTTATGGACTTTCTACAAGTTTTTGCTTCCATTTTCGTTGCTTGTATTTCAGAATATGTGCTGGCCATGGTTCAGAAGAAAAAAGGCTGATCATGGATCCAGAATCCCTTTGTTTAGTTATGAAATTTATATTTGTAAGAAAGATTTACGGGCTTTGCATATTTCCAGTGGTTTTGGGTTCACGGTAATTTTTTAAACATTGCAAGTGTATAATATTGGGTCAAAGCTACGATCTGTTATTCTTAATTGGGAAGAAACGGATGCATGTGATGGTGATGTGTTTTTTCTATGGAAATCAACATGGTTGGTCCATTTCTTATATTGCTCTTCCATTCTGCATTTGTTTGGTTCCTCAACGATATCTAGTTGGCAGCTCTTTTATGTCTCTCTCAGCCCCTTGCTTGTCTTCCTACTATTGTTTAAATTGTTGCAATCTTTGTCTAAGGTCCCGCATTTAAATTTGGAATAAAATATACTTGCAGGCAGTTTTAAATGTGCAGGTACCTGTGGAGCACTCCAAGGAAGTAAATGATTGTAAGCATCTCATTAAGACATTAGTCATGGGTAATTGATCCTCAACATAATTTTTTAATTTCATGTATTTTTGATTGGTATGTTTTGCCAGGGGCTTCTGTAAGTTTTTATATTTTCATTGACTAGACTAAGCAATATGTGCCTTGCCAGGAATGAAGACTATCATGTGGAGTATCACTCATGCACACTTGCCCCGAGCGCAGGTAGTAACACTTTAATTTAAACTTTTTATGAGCGGACTTGACATTTGTTTTCTTATATTACATGCTGTGGCTGATGGTTTAAGGCTTCTGCTTCCACGCATGGAACACATCAACAGGTGCTTGTTTCTCCACCGTCAAATTTACAAGCTCCCCAAGCTTTCAAGGGGATGAGAGAAGATGAGGTATCACACATAAGACCATGACTTTTAAAATTGTTTTTGGAAGATGACTAACTCTGTACAAATTTGACATTGAGAAGGTCTTGAAAGCATCTGGTGTTTTAAAGAGTGGCGTGCATTGCTTAGCACTTTTCAAGGAAAAAGAGGAGGAGAAGGAAATGCTCTCTCTCTTTTCCCAGATTCTGGCTATTATGGAACCCCGAGATCTAATGGACATGCTCTCGTTGTGTATGCCTGAGCTTTTTGACTGCATGATTAGCAACACACAACTGGTTCACATATTTTCCACCCTTTTAGCAGCCCCAAAAGTGTTCCGGCCATTTGCAGATGTTTTGGTTAATTATCTTGTAAGCAGTAAACTTGATGTATTGAAGCAACCAGATTCACAGGCAGCGAAACTTGTTTTGCATCTTTTTCGGTTTATATTTGGTGCAATTTCCAAAGCACCTCCAGATCTTGAACGTATATTGCAGCCTCATGTGCCTGTGATCATGGAAGTTTGCATGAAAAATGCAACTGAAGTTGAAAGGCCTCTTGGTTATATGCAACTTCTTCGTTTGATGTTTCGAGCTCTTCAAGGATGCAAATTTGAGCTTCTACTGCGGGACTTGATACCTATGCTACAACCTTGTCTTAATATGCTTGTAAGCATGCTTGAGGGTCCAACTGGAGAAGATATGAGGGACCTGTTGCTGGAGTTGTGCTTAACCTTACCTGCTCGCTTGAGCTCATTGTTACCTCACCTTCCCCGTCTTATGAAGCCTCTTGTTTTTTGTCTTAAAGCAAACGATGACCTTGTGAGCTTAGGTCTAAGAACACTTGAGTACTGGGTGGATAGTCTGAATCCTGATTTCCTGGAACCAAGCATGGCCAGTGTTATGTCTGATGTGATTTTAGCCCTGTGGTCACACTTGAGGCCCCCACCCTATCTCTGGGGTGCAAAAGCTTTGCAACTTCTTGGAAAATTAGGTGGTCGTAATAGGCGTTTTCTTAAAGAGCCCCTTGCTCTTGAGTGCAAGGAGAATCCGGAGCATGGACTACGTTTGATTCTTACATTTGAGCCCTCAACTCCTTTTTTGGTTCCACTGGATCGGTGTATTAACCTCGCTGTAGCGGCTGTTATGAACAAGAATAGTGGAGTTGATGCTTTCTATCGAAAGCAGGCTTTGAAGTTTCTTCGTGTTTGCTTATCATCTCAGCTAAATTTGCCAGAAAAAGTAAAGGATGATGGATACACGCCAAGTCAGTTGTCAACCTTGTTAGTTTCTAGTGTTGATTCATCGTGGCTTAGGTCTGAGACATCAGATGTAAAGGTTAGTCTTGTATTAAATGTTTTAAGCTCCTGTAACTTTCTTAGTTCTAGTGAAGGAGCAAACAAGCAGAAGTTTTAAAATGCTGTAAAAAATTCTAAATGTGGCCAGAACTTTGAAAACTGATTTACTTTGGATAAGAAACT
The DNA here is from genome assembly GCA_025403435.1 of Artocarpus heterophyllus. Classification (NCBI taxonomy): domain Eukaryota; kingdom Viridiplantae; phylum Streptophyta; class Magnoliopsida; order Rosales; family Moraceae; genus Artocarpus; species Artocarpus heterophyllus. Next base: position 24,743,859 of record CM046328.1, read on the forward strand.
TATGGTAATACTTTTCTTTCTCCATTTTTTGGGTGTTTTCAAGGAGTAATTTATGTCGACATTTTTCTTACTGATTGTTGCTTCATGTTGCGTAGAGGATTTATCATAAGTGTTTTATAATCTTGTTCCAAGCATTTAAGGTTTTCCCCTTTCTTTGATTGTTCTTGATTGGAAAGATGTGATAGTATAAATAAGTTTCATGTCCTCTTTCTATTTAGTTTCTTTCTTACTTTTTCTCTAGTTTTCTTATTCGGCTTATTGAGGATACCTTATCGTCTTTCCTTTATATTTGATTTAATTGTCAACAGGGAAGTTTTCTTATTAAGAAAAAATAATAATAACTTAATGCTTACTTTTCCTACTGTTATTTCATCTTTAGTTTCCAATATTTTTGAGACCAAACAGTTGAACTTTAAATTGTAGTGCAATCCAATGCTAAATGATGCATATTGCAGGCTGATCTTGGTGTAAAGACAAAGACCCAACTCATGGCTGAAAAATCAGTGTTTAAGATTCTCTTGATGACAGTTATTGCTGCCAGTGCGGAACCAGACCTGCTTGACCCCAAGGATGACTTTGTTGTCAATGTATGCCGCCATTTTGCAATGATTTTTCATATTGATTCTTCCTCAAGTAGTTCTTCAGCTGCAACTACTGCACTTGGAGGTCCCTGTGTTGCATCAAACATTAGTTCTAGTTCCAGGCCAAAGAACAGTAATTCTTCAGACCTCAAAGAGTTGGACCCTCTAATATTTTTAGATGCTTTAGTTGATGTGCTAGCTGGAGAACATAGGCTTCACGCAAAAGCTGCTCTTAATGCGTTAAATGTGTTTGCTGAAACACTTCTTTTTCTCGCCCGCACAAAACATGCTGATGTGCTGATGTCAAGAGGCCCTGGTACCCCAATGATAGTCTCCAGTCCATCAATGAATCCTGTTTATTCACCTCCTCCAAGTGTACGCATACCTATTTTTGAGCAACTTTTGCCCCGTCTTTTGCATTGTTGTTATGGAACTACATGGCAAGCACAGATTGGAGGTGTTATGGGTCTTGGTGCTTTGGTTGGCAAGGTCACTGTTGAGACTTTATGTCTTTTCCAAGTAAGAGTCGTACGTGGCCTAGTATATGTTCTTAAAAGGCTTCCTATTTATGCTAGCAAAGAGCAGGAGGAGACGGGTCAGGTGCTAACCCAGGTTCTTCGTGTAGTTAACAATGTTGACGAAGCAAATAGTGAACCGCGCAAGCAAAGTTTTCATGGTGTAGTTGAGTTCCTTGCTTCCGAGTTATTCAATTCTAATGCATCCATTATTGTGAGAAAGAATGTGCAGTCATGTTTGGCACTTTTGGCAAGTAGGACTGGTAGCGAGGTATCGGAGCTTCTTGAGCTTCTGTATCAACCTTTGTTGCAGCCTCTTTTGGTTCGGCCACTGCGATCAAGGACTGTTGATCAACAGGTATGTTATTAGCTAATTGTTATAAACATTATGCATCAATTTCATCACAAACATTTGATAAGATTCTTGGCTATAGATTCAGAAATTGAACTAGAAATAGAACTACTATTGATGAAAGAAACAAACCCTAACATACAATCGAGCAGTAATTTGAGTAACCACTCAAACCTCCCCTGCTTGGCAAGCCAAGACTTCCTGCGACCCAATTCGCAACTAATTTCCTAATATCTTTCCCAACTAATGCCCTTATTTATACTATTTATTCTATTTATTCTACTAACAGCTGTTAACAACCTAATAATTACCAACAAACCACTAATTCTTTTAACTAACTACAAGTCCTATCAACATTCTATTGGAATAAAATCTTTTTGTATCTTAACAATAAAAAATCGTTACTAACATTCTGTTGGCGTATAGGTTGGCACAGTTACGGCTTTGAATTATTGCTTGGCCTTGAGACCGCCTCTTCTTAAGTTGACCCAAGAATTAGTTAATTTTCTCCAAGAAGCATTGCAGATTGCTGAGGCTGATGAAACTGTATGGGTTGTGAAACATATGAACCCAAAGGTGGCTACATCACTAACTAAGCTCAAAACAGCCTGCATTGAGCTCCTCTGTACAACAATGGCGTGGGCAGATTTTAAAACGCCAAATCATGCTGAACTGCGTGCAAAGGTCATTTCAATGTTCTTTAAGTCTCTGACCTGTCGAACACCAGAAATTGTTGCTGTTGCAAAGGAGGGCTTGCGACAGGTATATCTGTGCTTTTATGTGTTAGTTTATGCAATGCTTTTTCTTCTTAGATAATGGAAATAATAAATATTTTCAAGGGGACTACTGGATCCTTTTTTTTTTTTTGGTTATGTAATACCTCAGTTCCTTTTAGGCTTACTGCTTTAGTTTAGCCTGGTGATTCTACTTGGCTGGTCTGTCTCGTGTATTTGACGGTGGAAATATTAGAGGCTTCATTGAGCATATACCAGTCATAATACAGTAATCTTACTTTTGTTGTTTCCATTGTTAACCTTGCTAACTTTCTTTGTTTCAATACCATTCAGGTTATTAATCAACAGAGGATGCCTAAAGAACTTTTGCAGAGCAGCCTCAGGCCTATATTGGTAAACTTGGCTCATACCAAGAATCTTAGCATGCCGCTTCTCCAAGGTCTGGCCCGTTTGCTTGAACTACTGTCCAATTGGTTTAATGTTACCTTAGGTAACAAGTTGTTAGAACACCTAAGGAAATGGTTGGAGCCTGAAAAACTTGCTCAGAGTCAGAAATCATGGAAGGCTGGTGAAGAACCAAAAATTGCAGCAGGTAATGTGTCTTGATTTTGCTATTTACATAGCGTTGCTTGTTTCCCTATTCGTATGTGCATTTATAAGTAATATCATATCAGTATTTTTGTAATGCAGCTATTATTGAGCTTTTCCACCTGCTTCCTATCGCCGCATCAAAGTTCCTTGACGAACTTGTCACCTTAACCATTGAATTGGAAGGAGCTCTTCCTCCTGGACAAGTATACAGCGAAATTAACAGTCCATATCGCCTCCCTCTTACAAAGTTCTTGAATCGCTATGCAACACAAGCTGTTGATTATTTTCTTGCTCGACTAAATGAACCAAAATACTTCCGGCGGTAAGACACATTTTTTTCTTGAAGTTTCTTTCCTGCCTTTTCTGGTTCCCTTTGCGTGTGTGTGTGGGTTTTTTTTTTTTCTTTTGTGGGGGGGTGAATGTTTTATTTCCACTGTTAGATGACCAATTCTTTAGCTTTAAGGTTATTTTGTTTCCTGTTGTAAAATTCAGATTCATGTATATCATCCGATCAGATGCTGGGCAGCCTTTGAGAGATGAACTTGCAAAGTCACCACAGAAGATACTTGCTGGTGCCTTTCCGGAATTTGTTCCAAAGCCTGATGTAGTGATGACTCCTGGTTCATCAACCCCACCTACTGCTTTATTAGGTGAAGAAGGTCTTACTACACCTCCACCTGATAGTTCTAATGCCCCACCTGTGCCCCCTTCACATGCAGCTACTTCTGATGCTTATTTCCGAGGACTTGCGCTTGTGAAAGCTTTGGTTAAACTGATGCCTACATGGCTACAGAACAATCGAGTTGTGTTTGACACCTTAGTACTTATTTGGAAGTCACCTGCTAGAATTTCTCGTTTGCAGAATGAACGAGAGCTGGACTTGGTGCAGGTGAGTGTTTATGACCTTCAGCTTTACAATTTTAATTTGCAGGAAAGGCACAATTTAACGATCTTGTTTAGTTTTTGATCAAGAAATTCAATACATGTTGTAACATGCGGATTTATTTATTTATTCATTTTTTTTTAAAGAGTAGTTTTGGTGTTGAGGTGTGTTATCTTTGCCTCGTCTCAACTTAAATTAGAGAAAAAGAAAACATTTTTCATAGTAAAATGCCACTGATTCATGTCCTTTATAAGTTCATAAATAGTTGCATTATGCCGGAATAATAAGCCAGGCATGTATGAAAGAAAAAGAAATTGAAGATCAGCTGTCCTACTAAGACAACATGCTGACATGACATTACATGTAAAGTGAGCTTTGCCTTTTGTTTTACTCAACCTAAATTCAAATGTAAGCCTAAGCACCAAGGCTTATCCTTTGAATTCGATTTAATTTGGAGAGGCGCAAGCCTAGTCTTGCTTTTACCTTGACACAGTTCTTAATTTTGCCTTTTTAAAACAAAACTAGTAACACTAGCCACAACAAATTTTAATTTTGGAATGACATCCAACTCTTTTTCTTAGTTAAGGTTCATAATATCCTTGGTTTTCTCTTGACTTGGTAGAGGAGGTCTAGTCTGGTTCAGTGCTTTCTTTTGCTAGAGAATATGGCATAGCTGGTACAGTTAGCTCAACAGGGAATTCTGTCATCTCCGGATCTGGATTCAATGATTGTTGAGTGAATGAAGCCAAATTAATAGCTGGCCTGAGAGATGCGAAACCTAAGTGGCCAAGAAAGGGATCAATTTATCCAAAAATCTTACAACGTCTATTCCTACACCATAAATTCATGGGGCCGTTCTTTGGGCTTCATAGTATAAAGATTTTCAGGGGATTTCCTTCTTTGATTTTTTGAGGGATTGGAAAGCAGTTTTGACAGATTAGCTTTTCTTTGTTTTCTTTTGTTTAGTTTTGTTTTGTTTGATTTGGCTGTTGTCTCTAGTTTTGATAGTTCTTTTTCAAAGACTCCTTGTCCTTCCTCTTTGTACATTTTATTCCTTCGATTTCAATGAAATCTTTGTTTCTTTTCCAAAAAAAGGACGAGTTTATATAGATTTACGTTTGTGTTTTTCGTTCTTTTTAATTTCAATGTATAATGTGTATGTCTAATTTCTTCTTTGTTTTTTAAATTATAATTTATGGGCTTTGGATATATATATTTTTAATAGAGTATTTGTGGTCTTACATGTACTTTTTTTGCTCTTTAAGTTTCTTCATTTTGTTCTGAGGAAAAAATCACAAAAATAAAAGAAAAGAAGGTTTTTGGGCTTGTTTATGTGGAGACATTATATTGTCGTGATCAAGTCTTGATTTCATCTGCTAAAAAAAAGCCTTGATATCATTGTTATTATTATTATTTTTTGACTAAAATGCAGGTTAAAGAAAGCAAATGGCTTGTCAAATGCTTCCTGAACTATCTACGACATGAGAAAACTGAAGTGAATGTTCTTTTTGATATACTATCCATCTTCTTGATTCATTCACGCATTGATTATACATTTTTGAAGGAGTTCTATATCATTGAGGTATTGATTCTTTGATTTGATCTTTTCACATTCTATAATTAATGAGTAATATTTTATGTCTTTTCTTTTTATGTTTTGTTTTTGTACTTTTTTTTTTGGCTGATTCTCATGGTAATGTCCATCATGATTGCATCTATGGATCTCTTTTAGGTTGCTGAAGGTTACCCAGCTAACTTGAAAAAGGCTCTTCTATTGCATTTTCTGGACCTTTTTCAATTGAAAACACTGGGCCTCGATCACTTGGTTATCATAATGCAAATGCTCATTCTTCCAATGCTTGCTCATTCTTTCCAAAATGGCCAGAGTTGGGAGGTTGTTGACCCGGTTATTATTAAAACAATTGTTGACAAACTTCTTGATCCTCCAGAAGAGGTGGTTTTCTTTTTCTTTTGTATGTTTGGTATTGCCCACTTAGTCTCTCTCTCTCTCTCTCTAGCTTTTTTTCATGCATCTCCTCTGTAGGTTTCTGCTGAGTATGACGAGCCTTTGAGGATAGAACTTCTGCAGCTTGCAACTTTGCTTCTCAAGTATCTCCAGAATGACCTTGTCCATCATAGAAAAGAGCTCATCAAATTTGGCTGGAATCATCTCAAACGTGAAGATAGTGCCAGTAAACAGTGGGCATTTGTCAACGTATGCCACTTCTTGGAGGCCTACCAGGCACCAGAAAAAATTATACTTCAGGTATGGCAATAAAATTACTAAAAAACTATACTTTCATTGATTACTTGCATGATACAAATGAAACATAGGTGGGGCGCATGCAATTAGGATACCGCGCCCACAAACAAATTTCATTCTAATCCTTGATAAAGTTTCTGACATGGATTTTTGAGTGCAGGTCTTTGTAGCACTGCTTAGAACTTGCCAGCAGGAAAATAAAATGCTGGTCAAGCAAGCACTTGATATCCTGATGCCAGCACTTCCACGAAGGTTGCCCCTTGTTGGGGATTCTCGCATGCCAATTTGGATTCGATATACAAAAAAGATTCTTGTTGAGGAAGGCCACTCAGTCCCCAATTTAATCCACATTTTCCAGCTCATTGTGCGCCATGCAGATCTCTTTTACAGCTGCAGAGCACAGTTTGTGCCTCAAATGGTGAATTCTCTTAGTCGACTTGGATTGCCTTACAACACTACAGCAGAAAACAGGCGTCTCGCTATTGAACTTGCTGGTTTGGTGGTTGGCTGGGAAAGACAAAGGCAAAATGAGATAAAAGTAGTAACCGATGGTGATGTACCAAACCAGACCAGCGAAGGATTTAATCCAGTCCCTGTCGGTGCTGATCCTAAGCGATCTGTGGATGGGGCTACATTCCCTGAAGATACAACTAAGCGTGTCAAAGTCGAACCTGGTCTCCAAGCACTTTGTGTCATGTCGCCTGGAGGTCCATCATCAATACCTAACATAGAGACCCCTGGACCTGCTAGCCAACCTGATGAAGAATTCAAGCCAAATGCTGCTATGGAGGAAATGATTATCAATTTTCTCATAAGGGTGAGGCTTTTTGTCAACTTATTCACTTAATAAGTTAGATCCATTGGGAACAGCAGGTTTTTGGGTTGGAAACTTTGGGTCCATTTGGTTTGTGCGTTTGAAACATGGTAGTTTGAACATTTTTGGTTTGAAATAGAAAGTTTGGAAAGTGTGGTTTGAAAACTGAGTTCAAAATCTTGAAAACAAGGGGGAGCTATTCTTGAATTTAAGAGGAATTTTGAGTTCAAACTATCAAATCATGGTTTGAAATGGGTCTCCAACTTTTTGTCCCGAACACCTGCTCACATAAGAATTTGAGTCCGAACCCATTAAACAATGAAATAAATGTCCCCCTTATTATTCATGTTGCATGGCTATATTTAACTTGGTACCGTGACCTTTGTTAAATGATCACTGTAGTACTGGAAATCTTTTTATCCATTATAAATGTGTGCACCCTGCATCATATTATGTCCTATCCTGCCTTATTATTATTATTATTTTTTATGTTGGGTTTGGAATTTCTACCGTTAAGTTATAAGGCCAGAAACATGAAAACTCTTATTAGTCATTTATAGAATATATATTGTGGAGATCATCCTTGTGCCTAACACGTTGCATGTTGTGATCTTCTAGAGGCCACCTTGTTTTGATGTCCAGTGCTGGCCTTAGATTATTGGCCAACATTTTTTCTTTTTTTTTTTTTTTTTTTTTTTTTTTTTTTTTTTTTTTTTTTTTTTTTTTTTTTTTCTTTCTGGTTCTTAGTTCTCCATGCCTGCACAAAAGGTTTCATGTTTCAATGTTTCTCAGGTTTTATTGTTTTGAAATTTTCTTGGCTTCCGCAAAACAGGTTTCACTGGTTATAGAGCCTAAGGACAGGGAAGCAACTACTATGTACAAACAAGCTTTAGAGTTACTTTCACAAGCTTTGGAGGTTTGGCCAAATGCCAACGTTAAATTCAATTATCTTGATAAGTTGCTGGGCAGCATTCAACAATCTCAGTCTAAGGACCCTTCCACAGCCCTTGCACAGGGCTTAGATGTCATGAACAAAGTTTTAGAGAAGCAGCCACATTTGTTTATTAGAAATAACATCAATCAGATTTCCCAGGTACATGACTGCCTAATATGATACATACGTGTACAAACAAATATGTTCCTATATTAATATATTTGTGTATTTTTTTTTCCTTACAAGTCTGCAATTTCCTCTATCTCTATTTTTTTATTCAATGAGAAAAACTCCTTTTTATTGATAAGAATCAATCTAAAAGGAAAGTGGATGAGGAATTCTTAAAACAAAAGCTTTGACAAACAAAATAAAAACACCAAATAATAATTACAAAAGAGAAAGCATATAGAACTAGAAAACCAATAAAAACTATAAGTTTGCAATTTTCTAAATGTTGATATTGATCTTTTCGTTATGTTTTCATGATGGATCCGCAGATTCTTGAACCGTGCTTCAAAAATAAATTATTAGATGCTGGAAAATCTCTGTGTTCCCTGTTGAAGATGGTCTTTGTTGCTTTCCCTCTAGAAGCAGCTATTACGTCTCCAGATGTGAAATTGTTGTATCAGAAGGTTGATGAACTGATACAAAAGCATATTCTTGAGGCTGCAACTCCAAAGCTGATTACTGATGCTGCAGCTCCGCAAACTTCAAATGCAGAAAGCACTTCTAGTTCAATAAGCTTCATTCTTCTTATCATCAAAACCTTGACAGAGGTGCATAAGAACATTGTCGATCCTTATAATTTAGGTCGTATCCTTCAACGTCTGGCTAAAGATATGGGGTCCTCATCAGGTTCTCATTTGAGACAGGTATGTTTCGTTCTCTTCCTTGAGGAAATCTCTTCCTTGTCTTTGTATTTTTTTCTTCCTTTATTATCAGTAATAAAGTTTGTTTCTTTTTCAAAAAAAAAAAAAAAAAGACAGTTATGTTTATATCTCACAAATAATTTGTCCTTTGGTCCCTATTTCGGTTTTTTCTCAGCAGTTCATATATTACTATTGCAAAAAAAAAAAAAAAAAAAAAAAAAAAAAAAAAAAAAAAAGGTTATCTGTTTCTTTCTATTTTATACTATTTTGCAGCACTATATTGTATGAGGCTAAATTTATGCACTTATTAAAAAAATTATAAATTCCTCCTATTTTGCAGCATTATGTTATAGGAGGCTAAATTTATGTCCTTGTTAAAAAAAATTATGAATTCCTCATACTTATCTTCTATTCTGTAACTTTTGGTTTACTTCTGCTTTTCTATATGAAACAGTTATATTACTAAAAAACAAACAGTGAATTAAAAGAACAGTTGGACGTTTCTGATGGATGTAAGAACAATGGATTTTGTTCTATGTATCTGTCTCTTACATTAACAAACTTATTCAATCTTGTCAGGGTCAAATGAAAGATCTGGATTCTGCAGTTAGCTCTTCTCGTCAGGGTGCTGATGCGGGAGCAGTTATTTCTAATCTAAAATCTGCTTTGAAACTCATTAACGAAAGAGTTATGGCTATTTCAGATTGCAAACGCTTAGTAATTCAGATATTGAACGCCCTGCTCTCAGAGAAAGGTACTGATGCTAGTGTGCTTCTTTGCATACTTGATGTGGTAAAAGGGTGGATTGAAGATGACTTCACCAAGCTAGGCTCATCGGGCATGTCAACTACTTTTCTCACCCCAAAGGAAATAGTTTCATTTCTTCAGAAGCTTTCCCAGATCGACAAGCAAAACTTCTCCCAGTCTTTCTTGGAAGAGTGGGAAAGGAAATATCTTGAGCTTCTTTATGGAATATGTTCTGACACAAATAAGTAAGTAACATTTTTGGAATTTGTTTCCTTTGTTCTTGTGTCACAAAATTGACTTAAATGATTTTCTCTACTTCCAGATATCCGGTAGCCTTGCGTCAAGAGGTGTTTCAGAGGGTGGAAAGGCAATCCATGCTTGGTTTATGGGCACGAGATCCCGAAATTAGGATGAAATTCTTTTTACTCTATCATGAGTCTCTTAAGAAGACGTTGTTCTCAAGGCTGCAGTACATTATTCAACTTCAGGACTGGGAAGCAGTAAGTGATATTTTCTGGCTCAAACAGGGCCTTGATCTTCTTTTGGCGATCTTGGTTGAAGATAAACCCATTACGCTCGCTCCAAACTCTGCAAGGGTGCCACCGCTTGTAGTTTCAGGTCATCTTCCTGATTCTTCTGGGATGCAGCCCCAGGCTACTGATGTATCAGAGGCTCCTGAGGATGCTCCTCTAACATTTGATTCTCTTGTTCTTAAGCATGCACAGTTTCTGAATGATATGAGCAAATTAAAGGTAGGAGTGGTAATTATTTGCATTGCACCATTTGATAAAATTTCAATTATGATTAGCTAGAATTGACCAAAATTCTAGAAATTCAACATCAGGATCTTTTAGTTTTCCCTTTAGTGTAAATGGTTATGGTTGAGTCTTTAGGAGATACCGCTCCCTTGTCTTGGTATTTTGTGGGGTTGCTGGTGATATACCTAGTTAAAATCATACATACTAGGACTCAATGTTTTATTGGAATTGGAAGTTCTAACCCTTTTCTTCCTCTTCTAGGTGGCTGACCTTCTTATTCCTCTGAGAGAGCTTGCTCATTTGGATGCAAATGTCGCATACCATCTGTGGGTGTTGGTGTTTCCCATTGTATGGGTGACCTTACAAAAGGAAGAGCAGGTTGCACTAGCAAAACCAATGATTGCACTCCTGTCAAAAGATTATCACAAGAGACAGCAAGCAAATAGGCCTAATGTCGTGCAGGCACTTCTAGAAGGGCTTCAGTTGAGCCATCCTCAACCTCGGATGCCTAGTGAGCTCATTAAATATATTGGAAAGACTTATAATGCTTGGCACATTGCATTGGCCTTACTTGAAAGCCACGTCATGTTATTTCAAACTGATACGAAGTGCTCTGAATCTTTGGCCGAGCTTTATCGTTTGCTCAATGAAGAAGATATGAGGTGTGGATTATGGAAGAAAAGGTCGGTTACGGCAGAAACCAAGGCTGGGCTTTCATTGGTTCAGCATGGTTATTGGCAGCGTGCTCAAAACCTCTTTTACCAAGCAATGATTAAGGCAACTCAAGGGACATATAACAATACAGTACCAAAGGCTGAGATGTGTCTCTGGGAAGAACAATGGTTGAATTGTGCTTGTCAGCTTAGTCAGTGGGATGCATTGGTAGATTTTGGCAAGAGTGTTGAGAATTATGAAATACTTCTGGATAGTCTGTGGAAGTTACCTGATTGGGCATACATGAAGGACCATGTAATTCCGAAGGCCCAAGTGGAAGAAACTCCAAAACTTAGACTCATTCAATCATATTTTGCGCTTCATGATAGAAATGCAAATGGCGTGGGGGATGCAGAAAACATTGTGGGGAAAGGCGTTGATCTTGCTTTAGAACAGTGGTGGCAATTACCGGAGATGTCTGTTTATTCCAGGATCCCTCTCTTGCAGCAATTCCAGCAGCTAGTTGAGGTTCAAGAATCAGCAAGAATTCTTGTTGACATTTCGAATGGAAACAAACTTTCTGGAAATTCTGTTGTTGGGGTCCATGGTAATCTTTATTCAGATCTAAAAGACATTCTTGAGACTTGGAGATTGAGAACTCCAAATAAATGGGACAATATGTCTGTCTGGTATGATTTGCTCCAATGGAGGAATGAAATGTACAATGGAGTCATAGATGCATTCAAGGATTTTGGTACCACAAATCCACAACTTCATCACCTTGGTTATCGTGACAAAGCCTGGAACGTTAACAAGCTTGCTCACATTGCTCGCAAGCAAGGCCTTTATGATGTTTGCGTAACAATACTTGAAAAGATGTATGGTCATTCAACTATGGAAGTGCAGGTATTTACAAACTGAATACGGTGTCTGCTTTGTAAGGGTGGAAATGAATTCTCAGTTTCTAAGCACTCATAAATTATGCCTGCTATTGGGTTTTGTTTTTTATCCTCATTATGGAATTTTCACAGACAAACAAACAAGAAACTCTGAGTTTACACTTAGTTTTCTTAATTGATATTTTAAGATTTTGACGATGAATTTTACCATTGGGTTGAATTTATTTGGTGGTAAAGTTCCTACAACTAGTGATTGGAAAAAAAATGCATACATTTAGACGTTCAAGTGGATATATTAAATACGAAGGAGATAATGAAGTGTGTACATCGTTCTACGCATGCTAAAGAATTTTCTCAAATGGTTGAAAATGGTGGTAGATATAGGTTTCTCAGCTTTTTTTTACTCGTCTATGCTTGCAGGAGGCATTTACTAAGATACGAGAGCAGGCACAAGCGTATTTGGAGATGAAGGGAGAGCTTACTAGTGGTCTTAATCTGATCAACAGTACCAATTTAGAGTACTTTCCTGTGAAACATAAAGCAGAAATTTATCGACTAAAAGGGGATTTCTTGTTAAAGCTAAACGATTCTGAAGGGGCCAATCTTCAATACTCCAATGCCATAAGCCTCTTCAAAAACTTGCCTAAAGGATGGATAAGCTGGGGAAATTATTGTGACATGGTACTATTTTCATATGCTTTTTGTTTAATTGGTCATTGTCTACCTTGTCTAGATTTTGATTTTCCTTTTATTTACTTATTTTTCCTGTGTATGCAGGCTTACAAGGAAACTCAAGAAGAGATTTGGCTGGAATATGCTGTCAGCTGCTTTCTTCAAGGCATAAAATTTGGAATATCTAACTCAAGAAGCCATCTAGCTCGTGTTCTATATCTTCTTAGCTTTGATACACCTAACAAACCTGTGGGAAGGGCTTTTGACAAGTATCTAGAGCAAATTCCTCATTGGATTTGGCTTTCATGGATTCCACAACTCCTGCTTTCTTTGCAGAGATCAGAAGCTCAACATTGCAAGAATGTTCTGCAAAAAGTTGCGACTGTGTATCCACAGGTAAATGCTATATTTTAACTCTCAAGGATTTAGTTCTATATTCATTTTTTGTTTCTTTGTTTGACAGAATCTGATATATGACATTCAAATTTCAGGCCCTGTATTATTGGCTGCGCACGTATTTACTTGAACGGCGTGATGTAGCAAATAAATCTGAAGCAAACAGATTGCTTGCACAACAAAGAATGCAACAAGGTGTATCTGGTGCAATTTCTGCTTCCATGGGCTTAGTTGCTGACGGAAATGCAAGAGTCCAGGGTCATGGTGGGAGTACTTTATCATCGGAGAATCAAGTTCACTCTGCTACTCAATCTGGTGGTGCTATTGGCTCTCATGATGGTGGAAGCACTCATGGGCAGGAGCCTGAGAGGTCCAGTGGCGTGGAGACTGGCGTGCATCCAGGGAATGACCAGCCTGTGCAGCAAAGTTCTTCAAGCATCAATGATGGCAGTCAGAATGCATTAAGGCGTAATGGTAATTTGGGTTTTGCAGCTTCTGCTGCCAGTGCTTTTGAGGCTGCGAAGGATATAATGGAGGCTCTTAGGAGCAAGCACGGAAATTTAGCTAGTGAACTTGAGGTGACTATCTTGTTTCTGGTTTCTTTAAACGTTGCAATGTACAGACATGTGTATATGTTTGTGAACATGTACACATACCTATATATGTGCACATACATCTAGACGTAGTACACGTGCATAAACATATGTACATCTGTAGGTGATAGGACCATATATGCACAAACAGTGTTCTTTGGCTCAAATAGTTCTTGTTTGCTTTGTACTCAGTAACATATACCAATCACTTCTCTCCAGGTCCTGCTCACAGAAATTGGATCAAGGTTTGTCACTTTGCCAGAGGAGAGGCTTCTTGCTGTAGTTAATGCACTGCTTCACCGCTGCTACAAGTATCCAACTGCCACTACTGCTGAGGTTCCCCAATCTCTTAAGAAGGAGCTATCCGGTGTTTGTAGAGCTTGCTTCTCTGCTGATGCTGTTAATAAGCATGTTGATTTTGTAAGAGAGTACAAGCAAGACTTTGAACGTGACCTCGATCCTGAAAGCACAGCTACTTTCCCTGGCAGCCTCTCTGAACTTACTGAGAGATTGAAACACTGGAAAAACGTTCTGCAGAGCAATGTTGAGGACAGGTTTCCGGCTGTCTTGAAGCTGGAAGAAGAAAGTAGGGTGTTGCGAGACTTCCATGTGGTCGATGTGGAGGTTCCAGGGCAATACTTCTGTGATCAGGTAATCAAATCAGTGTGTATAATTATACATGATTATGCGCTGAAACTACAATAATTAGTGAATGGATTTTTAGGCGAATTTTTTGACCAGTCTAGTAGTCTTGCTGAAAAATTTTAGTGCTATGTGATGCAGGAAATTGCACCAGACCATACAGTTAAACTAGACAGGGTTGGTGCTGATATTCCCATTGTGCGGCGACATGGAAGTAGTTTCCGCCGTTTGACTCTAGTTGGCTCTGATGGCTCTCAACGCCATTTTATTGTGCAAACATCTTTGACCCCCAACGCTAGAAGTGATGAACGTATATTGCAGCTCTTCCGAGTGTTGAACCAAATGTTTGACAAGCACAAGGAATCAAGACGACGCCACATCTCCATTCACACTCCAATCATTATTCCTGTTTGGTCACAGGTTTGTATTTTCATTATACACATCTAACCTCCCACTGTAATTTCTTGACGAACTTTCTAGGATATATGGGACATGGTATTCGCTTTTCTTTCCAACCATTTTTCATAGATATTCCCGCAAATGATTGGTTAGACCAACATTTGTGATCTTTTCAGTGTAGTGGAGTGATCTTGTTGCGCATTGCTTTGCTTGACCTTGAGGAGTTGTTAATAGTCTGACCTTCTCGTGTTTGTTCTAAGCAATATCTCTCCACGTGACCACAGGTGCGCATGGTGGAAGACGATTTAATGTACAGCACCTTCCTTGAGGTGTATGAGAATCATTGTGCAAGGAATGACCGAGAGGCAGATCTTCCTATTACGTATTTCAAGGAGCAACTGAACCCTGCGATAACTGGCCAAGTCTCACCAGATTCTATTGTAGAGCTTCGGTTCTGTGCTTATTCCAACATCACGAAAAATTTTGTAACTGATGGCATCTTCTCCCAGTATATGTACAAGACCCTATCAAGTGGAAACCATATGTGGGCTTTCAAGAAGCAATTTGCCATCCAGTTGGCTCTGTCAAGCTTCATGTCTTTCATGCTACAAATTGGGGGAAGGTCCCCAAACAAGATTTTATTTGCAAAGAACACGGGGAAAATATTCCAAACAGATTTTCATCCCGCATACGATGCAAATGGAATGATAGAGTTCAATGAACCAGTGCCTTTCCGTCTTACAAGGAATATGCAAGCTTTCTTCTCCCACTTTGGAGTGGAAGGCCTCATTGTGTCTGCAATGTGTGCTGCAGCGCAGGCTGTGGTTTCGCCTAAGGTTAGTTTTGCATGTAGAACTTCTTCAATTTTCGCAATAAACTTGAACAAAATGCTGTTTGCTTCATCTTTTATCTTCCCATGTTGCAGCAAAGTCAGCATCTTTGGCATCAGCTAGCCATGTTTTTCCGTGATGAGTTGCTGTCTTGGTCTTGGAGAAGACCCCTTGGAATGCCCATTGCTCCTCTTGTTGGGGGCGGTAGTATGACGCCCATGGACTTTAAACAGAAGGTCACTACCAATGTCGAACATGTCATAAGCCGGATCCATGGAATAGCCCCACAATGCTTATCCGAAGAGGTAATTGTCCTCTTTCAATTCCACGCCATCTCGAATACCGGCTTAGATTGAAAATGATACCTGAGAGAGTAATGTGTGGTGTCAGACACCATGAGAGAGATCCATGCTGACATTAATTGCTTCTATTCACGTCATTTTTCTGCTATGGTCCTTGATGCTTATCTTATTTTTTCTCTATGAATTCAGGAGGACAATGCTGTGGACCCACCACAGTCGGTGCAGAGAGGAGTCAATGAGTTAGTTGAAGCTGCCTTGAACCCTAGGAACTTGTGCACGATGGATCCGACGTGGCATCCCTGGTTTTGATGCGAAGTGAACATAGTGGAGTTATTAGAGAACAAATGGAAATTTATTTTCCAAGGCTAATTGTAGTTTCCTTTTGTAAATATGATTTGATGTAAATATTTAATTGAGTATACGCGACGAACATTCTTCAAGTTTCTAGGTAAAAGACGAAATTTGGGAAGGGACGCTTCTTGGTTGTAGTGGTTTATAATCACTAGTTGTTATTTTTGTGTAGAATTTTCTCATATGTATTTAAGGAAATCGTGAAAATTACATTACTCATGGAGCATGTTCGAAAGCTTAATGTGGTATGTACGGGGAAACACAATCATATCACACCAACGTGGACAACCTTTTTCCTGAATTTTATCTTAAACTATGTCGCTTGTGTTAATATTATATTACGCCCATGAAACTACAGTAAGCTGAAATGTAATACTTTGTCTACTGACTCTACACTGAAAAAAATCGGCGAATATTATATACAAATATGATTTATTACCGTTCTTTGATACAACAGTATAAAAATAACCTCTTAACGTTCACAACATTATGAATATATTCGCTATCGTGGGTTAAAAATGGCTGAGAGCTTGCACGGACTAAGGTCTATGGGAGACTGCCGATTTTTCACATGTGAAGGGAAGACTCAAACATTGGAGCTGCAAACTCGAAACATAGAAGGACTGAAGCATGATCGGGCTTTGGATATGAATACTGAAAGAGCTTACTGGATGCACATTTCTTTCTTTTTTTTTTGCTAGCTTTGAGTCCAAAACTTTTATGATCTCATTGAACAACGAATATCCATATATGGATATATTAATATATATGTACCAACTATTTGGTTAAATCGGACGGGGACTTCTATAAAAATCTTTCCATTCATTCATCATACTCAAAGGCAAAGTCACGGTGCGGGGGGGCTCGGAAAAATAACAAGAACCGTCGTCTTGTTGGTGCTACAAGATGACAATTCATTGTATAGAAGAATAGATCCGATTGTATAGAAGAATAGATCCACGGATCTATTGATTGACCATAGATGCGGACCGATTGACCATTATCTAGGAAAAGATAAGTATTCTTCTACAGTTTGAGGGCAGGGTGAGAACATGTAGCAGCTTGCCTAGATCTCTTTTTTCCCATGTTGTCTGTCGGTCAGACCAAGAGAATTTATTCATATTCACTCCTTGGAGTTATTTAGCAACAAAGAAGGAAGGGGAAAAATGTTTTCTCAAAGTGCACTATCCACGGAACATAGTTCATAGTAGCAGCTAGAGAAAAGGTTAAAACTTTTCAAACATGTATGTAAAAGTGGATGAACAAGAGCAAAGGTGATATTTAAGCTCTGGAGACCAAAACTTATCACAAATAAAGGTATGACTTTTTTTTTTTTTTGGATACAACAACTTCAAGGTAATATCTGTTTGTAGTATGCATTTAGCTTAACTATACTAAAAGGTAGGAATATATATATATATATATATCTGTATATATATGAACTAAAAGGGCATATAATGCCACCAGGGAATTTATTCAACGTGAGAATGACTGCATATGCCCTTTTAGTTATATGTATACATACATATATTGTACATATATACATAACAAAGTTTGTGAAATACTTCGAGAGGCTACTTCGAGCTGCAGTCAACATTGAAGTCCTGTGGTCTACTAGAAATAAGCGTTAACTTTCAGGACTTGCACCAGGCTGGACCAGTTCTGTTTCGGTTGATTAAGAACCTGATATCTCAACGTATGGAGGCTAAGTGCAGCGTTGTTCGTGATAAGGGCTCGACGGGTTTGGGATGTGTTGTTCGGGATTTGATGGGCCTTGTTTGCTGTGTGGTCTCTAAAATTGTGGCCACCTCTTGGGTAGTTGAAACGGAGCTTTTGGCTGCAGAGATGGCTATGGAATTTGCTGCTGCTGGGCGTTGGAGTAAACTGCGTGTGAAATCTGATGCTAAAGATGCTGTTGCGGCTCTTAACTTTAGCGAGCCCCTTGGACAATAGGATTGCTCTACCGACTTACTTAGATCGCCCCCCATGTCACAACTATAATTCTGGTGGATTGTCAATAATACCCAGGTTTTGTTTGAGCAAAAAAAAAAAAAAAAAAAAGAAGTTTGTGAAAGACTTTTTACTTTTTGATACATACAAAACAATTCAGCATAAACTCTTAGAAAATGCCCTGCTTTTAATATCGTTTTGCCTTATGTCTGTCACACTCAACAATTGAGTGGCTAAATTTATTCTCCTGGAATATTAACTTGAAAGCAAACAATTTCTCCTCCTTTAAATTTGCAGGAAAAATCACAATAGATAACAGATATAATATATATACACAAGTAGCAACAGCTATGTCTTTGATTGGATTAGTTTCCAATCATGTGATGGAACTTCCATAAGAGACATATATGAATCTAAAATAATAAAAGGGAGACTTCATTCAATCAAATGTATTATTATGTTGCAACAGCCGATTCTACCACAATTTTGTGGCTCCAATTCTCCCCCTCATTTCTAAATCTAAACTCCAAAAACAAAAGAATCAGTGAGAAATTGACAAGCAAATAGAAAAAACAAACTTCAAAACATTCTAAGCCCAACATATATTGCATTACAAGAACAAAGACTCAATCCGTCATTTCATTCATGTTCTTCTTCTTCTTCTTCCTCGAGAAAGCGCTGGTGCTTCCCTTTTGGTGTTGGCAGGCCATCAAGTGACAACAAAACTCGGCCCTGATGATTTGTTTAAAACTAATCTTTCTTTTTACTTTCATGCGACTACACGAAGTAATTGTTTGCTAAATTGTTTAACGACTCTCATTATTTATCTGCGCATATGGAATTTCTATTGAACATTCTAACGAACGGAGACTTTTCGTCAGTATTTATATATCAAAGAGAACAAATGTTGAGTTTTAAAGATCGGTAGGCACAATACGTTCTTTCCAAACCCCGGATCCCCTGAAATTCCAACCAGATGTCAATCATGAAAGATGAAATTCACCACTTCACTAACGTTGCTTGCTCTATATTCATCCCAAGCTCATCAAGATCGCCACGGAAAAAAGACAAGGGAGCTAAACCAACCGTCGTGTTATGGGAGGACTTCCAAAAGTTTTGCATGTGAAAACTAGCCTATCAAAGCAGATAATAAAAAAGACTGTTACTATAATGTTTAAGTTCTAATTTCAAGTTCTAACTTGGTTTCCAAATACTGTTTATATAATTTTAAAACGAAGAGCAATCATCAAGACTAGAAGAAATATAAGGACCATTTCGCTAAAGCACAAAAAAATTATCGGGTGCAAAATGGTGCCTATGAAACATACTCATAAAAAAATGAGTGCTTACAGAAAATTATTTCGGATGTAAAATCTCAGAATATTTACTGTTATATATCTACAATGTTACTGTTTATATACTGTTATATATATATATATATATATGTTATATTGCATTAATGTCTGTCGGACATTCCCCCATTCAATGCTATCTGAACTTTTTTTTTCCCGTTTTTTAAGTAAATCAATTTTACCAAAGCAGACATATGAGGCGGGATTAGTTTCCAATCATGTCTGTCGGACATTCCCCCATTCAATGCTATCTTAACTTTTTTTTTTCCCGTTTTTTAAGTAAATCAATTTTACCAAAGCAGACATATGAGGCGGGATTAGTTTCCAATCATGTGATGAAACTTCCCTAGCAGATACATAAATCCAAAATAATAAAAAAGTCAAACTTCATTGAATCAAATGAATTATTTTCCAAATCCAATATTCTACCACAATTTGTGGCATCCAATTCTTTTCTCCATTTTCTAAAATCCAAGGCCCCAAACAAAAGAATCACCGAGAAAATGACAAACAAACATCAAAAGCAAACTCCAAAACAAACAAAAGAATCGCTACAAGAACAGTTCATTCATTCCATCATGTTATTCATGCCCTTCTTCCTCAAGAAACCTCAGATGCTTCCCTTTTGGTGTCGGTAAACCGTTCAAGCGAATGACACTCAGTGAACAAGCCGTCTCAGTTTTTTCTTCCTCTCCTTCAACAATCTCATCATCACTATTGTACACAAACCTCGTGTGCTTCCCTTCAAACTTGGGAAGTGGCTTCTTCTCATTCATGCTAATCTTGCTAACAAATTCACACAGCTCATTTACCATCTCATCATCATTCCCCTCTTCTTCAACTTCATCAACTTCTTCTCCTTCTTCTTCGAAATAATAATCGTCGTCTTCTTCTTCTTCTTCTTCCTTGTCGTCCTCTTCGCTGAGAGTACTGGCATTGACCTGAAGAGACCAGACAGAGGAATTATCGTCGTCTGGGGTCGACTTTTCCTTTGATTCGGTCAGCATGGAGGAACATTCTGATGAGTCGTTGGTATCAGATTTCTCAGAGAAATCTAGAAGTAGAGACCGGGTGATTATGCTCTTGTGCAATTCAAGACTCTCTTCCTCCTCATCAATCACCTATATAAAAATAATAAAAATAAAGTAAAATAGAAATTCACAACCAGATAAATTCAATCTAAATTAATATAACAAGAATCCAAAAAAGAAAATTTTGCTCCAAACAGATCATCAAGCTCTTGTACGAAAGTTCACAAACAGATAGAATGCAATGACTTTTATTTTCACGAGATTTTTTCCTCACCTGAGAAATTAATTGTTCTTCAACAAGCGGAGAAGGAGCCTCAGAAGAGAAACCGCTCTTTCCATTCACACCGTGATCCCCACCGGAGAGATTCATGACTTGAGGCGTGTTCGCTGGGGTCGGGTTGAGAAGTCCGGCAGGCGAATTGACGACGCCCTTAACACGGAGAAAAGGGCGGCTCTCAAGCGAGAGCTTCGAGAGCTCGGCCTCTTCTTCAACCTTCTGCAAAAGGGTCTTCACCTGACCCCTCAGCAAGGCCTCTCCAGATCCCGGAGTTTTCTTGGCTCGGCTGATCCGTTGCTTTGCCACCGACGACAACGGGGTCTCCAAGGCAGCACCACCGATCGCAAGACCAACAATCGGAGAATCGTTCGTGATGTCAATAAACGCAGACCGATCTTGCTGCTGTGGCTTCGCCTTTCTTTGCCTCGAATTCGAAAGACCCTTTTCGAAATCTTCAGTTTTTCCATAAAAAGCAGGAAGAAAAACAGAAAAATAAGAAATCCCAGATTTTATTTTTAGTCAAAGAAAAAAAAAAAAGAAAATTAAAGATTAGAACATCAACTCACTTGAGATAGGAATATTGTTATTGTTAAGACCGGCCAAAGTCTGAGATCTTGTGACCCTTCTCGTAGATGACGGAGTCTCCATTGAAATCTGAATTCAAAGAAAATTTCCGAAACGAGAAAGAAATCTCTAAGCACTGATGAAGAATATGATGAGAGAGAAAGTATCAAATCGAAGTAGGAGAAAAATGGATCGTGTTTAGGCAAAAGATGTAAAGAGAGTTTATATAAGAGATTACGAGACAACAAAACGGGGGTCTTAAGTGGCAAAATATGACCGTTGGCGCGTGCACGGACAGCCGGCGTCAAAAACTAGCCGTTGGAGGATAATTGTTTGAATGAGAAAATACACTTCGCTTCCGGTTTTTATTGGGCCTTTTGTTTTAGACATGGGCCTTGCCATTGATGAGGCGAATAGCCTAAACATGAAAATAAAAAAAAAGGTTTTTGAGACAATTGGTCCAATTATATCTATTGAATTAAAATATGACTCTAATTTATAAAAATTTTATAAATATCTCATAATGATATTATTAAAATTATTTATATGTAATTATATAGTACAATAATATAATATCATTAAGATAATTACTATATCATTAATGATATTTTTAAGATATTTTAAATATTATGTTATATTTTAATTTTATAACAATAATTTAGACACGTATTGTAATTTTTTTTTTAAAAAAGGGAAAACGACCAGTTTATTGAACAGAAGAAAAAACAGGACACAGTCATGTACCCTTCCCCAAAAAAAGAAGAAGAAAGAAGTCATGTAGAAATTCTCAATATATCAACAACTAAGCATCAACATAAGAATAAGAATCAGATTTTTTTAGTGCCAATTAAAATTAATAGCAGCATCAAAAATTTTTTAGTAAGTGTCAAATTTTGTATAAATTAAATATTTAATAATGAGAGTAACGTTAGATTTTTTAAACTTTTTAAAGTAAATATCAGGTTTTTAAAAATATTTGTAGTAAGTAGCAGATTTATAATGCAAATAACTTATTTACTATATAAATAAAAGTAATTTACACTATAAACAATAAAATGAATACATTATTTACAGCATAAATCTATTTATTGTGTAAATAAAAGGTAAATAAATTATTTGCACCATAAAATTTAAGATTTATTATAAATATTTTTAAATCTTATTATTTATTATAATTAGTTTTAAAAAAATGATATTTTTTATAATTTACATATTTTTTATATATAAAATATAAAAAAAATCTTTTTGTTTCCCTCTCTCCTCTCTCCTTTCTCTCTACTCTCCAATCTCTGTCTTACTCATTTATTGCTCTCTCTTCTCTAGCGATCGATGGCGTCTCCATATCCACTAAAGCAGTATAGTTTCTGTCATCGATGCCGAATCTCTCAATTATGCTTCTTGCTTAGCTAGAAAATCGCGGTAGGTCTGAATACATCGTTGACGAACTATGATGAATTGCAGTAGATCTGAATGTGCTGGTCGAGGTGACCTCCTCAACAGCGTCGCTTCTTTGGTGCAGGCGACGAGCAATGGGTGACAAGAATAATGATGGACGACGGATTCCGTCCTCGACATCATCGTCTTTGATGGCTGGTCCTCCCACAACACTAGGGGGAGAGAGAGAGAGAGTGAAACAGAAGAAAAAGGGGAAAATGGATTTGGTCGGCCGAGGAGTTGTAGAAGGAGGTGAGGGAGAAGGAGGAGAGAAAAAGAGGTGGAAGAAATAGATAAATTAACATTATTTTAGTCCATATAGTTATTTAATTTAAACAATTGATTTATAAATAATATTTACTAATATCTTAAATTTATACATAATATTAGTTGCTAATAATTTAAAAACGCTGATATTTCATACCATTTCTCTAATGTAAAGAAAACAAACTTATAAATTATAAATGAATTCCTTGTTGAATGTAATGATGCTGTAAGTTTTTGATCCGTATATTTTTTTAAAACAAAAAAGAGAAAGTAATAAAATGGTTACCGAAAAACAATTAAAACACCTCTTAAAAAATTAAAATTAAAACACAATTTTAAAGGAGTAAATTTGATCAAATAACACGGTTTTTATTTTTAATGTTAGTAAATAACATATTTTTAAAAATGTTAAAATAAATAACATTTTGTAACTATGTGGCTTTTTTAAACACTAAAAATTTCCTATTTTACCCAAATCTTCATCCCCTAAAAAAAACCTAGATCTACTTTCTCTCTGCTCTCCCTCCTCTTGTCTCTCCAGCTCCAGCAAGAACTCTGACGATGACATTGTTCCTTGCGCGACTGGCAATCTCTCCCCATGGGACTTGTGCGACCTTGCGTGACTCCGGCGTCTGCTTCTCATGTGACTCAGATGCTTGCTCCTTGCACGACTCTAGTGACGCCATTGCTCCTTGCTCGATGCCGACGAAGGGCAGAACTCCAGCTATGACGAGCACCAGCTGTTCATCGAGCAACTTCGGCAACAGGCATGTCGTGAAGCGTGACGCAAACATAGATCTTTGTCGTTGAAAGCCACCGGAGATTCGTGATCTCCTAACCATTTTCGTTGATGATGATGAAGGTGAGTGCTGTTCTTCACATCTCCCGATCTTCGGAGCTATTTTGTCTTCGATGATAGCATCATCGCTAGAGAACTTCACGCCCTCGGAGGAGACATTGCGAGGTTTACATAGTGTCGGAATAGACGTCTCGGTGCCAGAATTGCGAAGGTCCATCGTCGTTGGAGGCTCAGGCGTTGGCTGAGGGACATACGTGCATTTGTCATCTTGCATAGGAAGAAGAAGGGGTGAGAAAGACATGGATAGATTAGGGATTTTTTAATTTTCAAATAAAACTTGTGCTATTAATTTTCTTTTCCTAAAATGTGTGCTATTAATTTTAATTCTCTATCTTAGATGGGCTACAGCCCTCTTTTTTCCGAAGCAACTCTGCTTAATTCGAACAAGGAAACTGTAGTCTATAGCAAAGAAAATAAAAGAAAATAACAGTAAAATAGTTAAAAAGAGCAAAAAAAACTAATATTTTATCTCAATTTAAATATAAAAGACATTAACTTCAATCTCAATTTTTATCTCAACTTATGAATTGTCATTATTAATTTATTGATAGGTATAACCTATAATATTTTTTTAAATATTTATTAATAAAAATATGATAATTTATAAGATAATATATAAGTTGGGCTCAAAGTATTTTTCTTTAAATATTTTACTTTTCTCATAGTATTCTGCAAACATTGTTAAATATTTATCCAGCTTTTGTCATGTAGTTGAATTGTTTTTTAAGTTTCTTTTTCTTTATTTTCTGAAATTTTGCGGTAGCGCAGGTTCTAGTGCGCCAACAATAGTG
Source organism: Artocarpus heterophyllus (assembly GCA_025403435.1). Taxonomy (NCBI): domain Eukaryota; kingdom Viridiplantae; phylum Streptophyta; class Magnoliopsida; order Rosales; family Moraceae; genus Artocarpus; species Artocarpus heterophyllus. The sequence continues at coordinate 24,768,163 of CM046328.1, forward strand.
TTTAATGGGGTAGTTGCTGCTCTTGAAGTCAAATCATGATGATAAGATTTCATCAATGAGCTTGGTTTGATTTGATCCTATTATTGTATTTTACTGTACCTTATTCTACAAAGCTTTGAATTATATTTAAATTATTTTATTATAATATTTTTTTTATAAAAATTACATTTAAATTTTGTAGCATTCTATTAATATGGTGTTTGAAAAAGAATTTAAGTTATAAAGAGTCTGTTTGGTAAATAAATTTGAATTAATAATTTGATTTGAGTTAGTGTGATTTGAATTAGGATTTGAGTTAGTGATTTGAATTATTATCAAAATTAACATTTGGATGTGCATTTAAGTTTTAATCTGAGTATGGAATAAAATTAAAATTTATGTTTAAAAAGGTAATGAAAATAGTTTTTGATTTATCAACAAATCTGATAAAATCTTAATGGTAATGATCTTAAAAAAATACAATATAGATCTTAATTTATTTTTCTCTTCACTAGAAACACAATGAAAAAAGAATCATCTTAATTGGATAACAAATGAACAAGTTATGATTTTTTTCTCAGACATAAGAGAGGGAATTTTAGTTTTTACTGTAACAGAGATATCAGAGTATTAAAAGTTTATGGGAAGTTAAAACTCTGAAAATTTAGATTCTTGATACCCAAAAGATTCAAATTGTAGGATAAACAAACACGTATTTAAATGATTCTTAATACTCGAATATAAATTTAAGTCTAAAAAATCTAAAAAGTTTTCAAAACAAATAAGCTCAAAGTTTCAACTTTATATTTGATATATAAAAATTTTATACTATAATAAATTTTAAATTTATATCATAAAATATAAAAATTTTATACTATATACTTTTAAAATTGTATAATTAGAACCGTAGTTTCAGTCTCAAGACACCCCCATAAAATTTTACCACCCAAAGGGCCCCTAAAGATGCACTCCGCTCGTTTTTCTTTCCTCCTTATCCACAATCCTTCTTTTCCTCTTTTTATTTATTTATCTTTAATTTTCCATGTCTTAATGTCGTCTGTTCCTTTATTTCACTCCTGGCTGCCCAATGCCCAAACAGGATTGGAGCGTGTTAACAGACAAATTGCATGGTGGGCCCACGCGTTTTGCATTCCCTTCTCTAATTTCCTCTGTTTCCTTTTCTTTTTAATAGACTTGACCACGTGTCGGCTTCTTACTTTCTTTCATTCACTTTCAACGAAAATAAGAGGCATATTCAGATCAAAAAGGAACAGAAATAAGGGCACATCACTTCCATCAAAGTGGATTCTTTCCTTATCGGAATGAAGAAAGCCCGTAAATTATACTGTTTAAAACAAAATAGTTTCACCTATAAATATTATAAAATTTTTATATATTACAATAAAAAATTATAATATAAAAATTTTATATATTATAATTTTTAAATTTAAATTGATAGTTTAAACTATTTTTTAAACACTTTAATGGTCTAAAAGAAGTCTTTTGCTCTTTGCTTTTGGTTTTTGTGATTAAACAAGCTCAATTACGCACTGCATTCCTATTCTTTTTGTTCTTCTTCTTCCGTTTTAATACTTTTTGAGTCTTTTCTCTTGCACCTTGTTTCTTGAACTTCCTCTACTTTTACGTTTTCTTTGTTTTGTTTCTTTCATTTTTCTTTTATTTTTTTAATCTCTACTTGTATTTTATCTGAAAAAAGTAATAACAAACTAATCACACAAAGAATCAAACAAATCTCCCCATATTCATTTTGAACAACAAACTAATGGCACGACAAATTAATTTCTAATAGAAAAAAAATTCACATATTGAAGTTTGAAATTCAAAGAAAAGTTTAAAAACAAAACATATATGTCAAACTTATTTGTCAAGGTTAATAGTTCAGAATCAAAATGACACGATATACTTAATTTCACAAAACTATAATATATATATATATATATATATAGAATTTTGAGAAGCAGAATTTAAGCTCTTCGTCTTATGTTACAATTGGATGTAAAATTACTGTAACGTTGTGCCTGCGACCATATACTATATCTAAAATATAATAATTCTATTACGGTGGAGACAAGTTTGAAAGGTGCTCGATTAAAATCTAACAATATAGGAGGTCATGCTATTTTTTTTCACTTCACTGTTGCTAGCCCATACAGGATTGAAGTACGTAAACCATCAATTATATTATAGATTGGAAGACATTTTAGACCAGTTTATATCTGCATTGACTCTCGATTTAAACTACTATTGAGACTTATCAACCAAGTGAGGGCCCCTAATTGATGTGCGCCACTCGTCTCCTTCTCTTATCTACAATCCTCAGATTCCTTTGTTTTTAAACATGACTTTTAGCGGTCATGTCTTCATCAAGGCTTCATTCACTTTCCTCTGGGTTTTTTTTTTTTTTTATTTTTAATTTTTTAATTTTTTGATTTTTTTGCTTCCCTCCTGGCTGCACAATGCCCATCCATAATTGGAGCACGATGGTGAACAAATTAAAATGGTGGGCCCACGCGATTTGCTTTCCATCTTGAACCCTTCCTTCTTTTTTCCATGTTTTTTACCCTTCGTCGTCTTCCACCTTTCATTCATTCACTTTCAATAAAACAAAAAAAAAGATCAGTTTATTAAAGTGGAAATTTCTTTATCACAGTGAAGAAAGCTCATCAAGGATTTACCACTGTCGCACAAAAATTGCATATAGATCTGTCTCAAAGCTCAATTCTAGTCTAAAACAAGTCTTTTGCTCTTTTGCTTTTTGCTTTTCAATTTTGTGATTTCAACAAGCTCAATTACGCATTGCACTTCCTTTTTTTTTTCTTCTGCTTATTCTTCAGTTTTAATACTTTTGAGTCTCTTTTCTTGCATCTGTTTCCTCAACTTCCTCTTCCTTTACAATTTCTTTGCTTGCTTGTTTGTTTGTTTGTTTGTTTTTGTTTTTGTTTTTGTTTTTGTTTTTTTAAATCTATTTTCTCTTGCACCTTGTTTCTCGTAGTTCTTCTTCTTTTACGATTTTTTTTTCCTCAAGTTTTTTTTTTTTTCTTGACTCTAACTAATACTTTTTAATATCTTGTATAGGTGTTTCTATCAAAATGTAAATGCAAAACCTTTTTTGGTTCCACCTTTTGGATGCTCAACACATGTTTATATAGTTACTTGGTTGGTCTTTTTTTTAGAAATCTTGTATTTTTAAAAAATAACATTTTTCTCTGAATTCCTGCTGAAATGAGTTCTTAAATTTTTATAAAGTTTTATTTTTCTTTAAATTACTGTTTAAATGTTTCATTAAAAAAATGCTTTATTCCCATAATGAGCCTTTTTTTTAATCGTTTTTCATCTATTCGAATATTTTATTTAAAACACATGTTTTTCATTCAAAACACTCGGGATCCTTTACATACATCAACATTATATACAAAAGAGACAATGAAATTGTCTATTCAAATTTTCAACCAAGAAAGTTTATATCCTCAAAAAACATCAAAATCAAGCGAAATAAAAGAATATACACATTTAATATACTCTCACAAAAGTTGTTGTAATTAAAAAATGATATTATCTATTAGTATTAAGTATTTTCTTTTTTACAAACGATAAAACCCTAAATTAAAACTATTGAACTTTTTGAGGAAAAAACATATTCCATAGCATACACGTGCCTAGGGCATATGCCTCGTGCTAGTATGATATATAGATGAGGCAAGAATTAACGAGATATTGATGAAGTAATTTTTTCATATAATACTTGCTTTCTTTTTCTTGAATTGATTTTTCTCTAAAAGGCAATATCTGTTAAGAAGTTTGGAACCTAATTTAATGTATGATGATTAATCACGCTATGCAGAGAAATACGGGATCAAAAGAGGAGGTAGAATGTCAAGCGATATAGCATCAGGACATGGGTGCCACGTCGCTGAACATAGGGAGCTTTAGTACTTGTGGCAGAGAGTTGGGCGCCGCAGCTCTAAGTCTTAGAAGCCGCAACGTTAGGTCAAGGAATTTCCATAGCAGAGCAGTGTCCGGTGTTGTAGCGTTGGAAAGTTGAGGCCTTGGCACCCACTCGCGAATCAACATTTATTGATTTGGGAAACTGGTCTCTTCATTTGTGTACTTCTATAAATAGGAAATTTTAAGACCTATTTGTATAACTCAAAAAATATGAAGAGAGAAAAATACCTCAAGAGAGTGTACAATTTTTTTTTAAAAACTTTTTCTTCATAATATAATAAATTTCTACGGTGGTTAAAAGTAGATATAGCTCTCATATAAATGATGAATCGTTATAAATTTCATAAGTGCTCTAATGCGCAACAACATTTAATCCCCTTGCTTATTTTGCTTTCATATATGTGGAACAAAAAAGTGTGCACAAGCCTTTTTTTTATTGTTGAAGTGTTTTTCCCTGTATATTTGTAGATTCTGTGATTTAGAAGAAAGAATAATTTTCCTCAACCAAAAAAAAAAAAAAAAAGAACGATCTGGAAATCATCGTCTTTAGCTAAAGAAAAGTCTACGTACCAAATCATATACGCGCGTTATATCATCGAATTAAAGAAAGGAAAAAACAAACAAACAAACAAAGTATTTCCAACAATAAAAAAAAGAGACGAAGAAGTAGCATCATATATAATCCTTTTGTTTTTTGAGCACATGATAAAAATTTAAAGAAAAGAAAGGTACATTCAGATTGAACAGAAATTCTCTCACTAGCTACATCAAATTTTCTCTGTTTCGTTTTAATTCGCAGGTGGCATCTTGAATATGTTATCCAGAAACCTTAAATGAAGAAGATGAGTCTGAGTCTTTAGAAGAAGTCCTTTCTGCGGAAAGACTTGATAGTTATCTTTTAGTGTCTTTTAATGTCTTTCCAAGATGTTAGTTGTTCTATTATGTTGATTCTGTACTGACAGATGCTAAATGTCGCTTACAAAATTGTATTAAAGTTTTACGACTGACATATTGAACTAGAAGTTGCATATTGAAGAGAACTTTACTACTGACATGAGCGAAGGGCTAAAGCTGCACCTGAGGAGCTACTCATTATGAGTTTGATCAATAGCTTAGAGCTTGTAGCCTGTTGTTTGTTGTCTTGCGTATCCTAGAAACAGGTGGTCTTGCAACCATTTGAAGTAAATCTAAGGACAGTTCTTCTATTTGCTTCACACATTTAGAGTGCTCTATTTGGGTGTATTGAGCGTTAGGTTGTGAGAGAGAGTCGAATACTCTTTTCTATTCTCTTTGATTTTTTATAGTAAAAATTCTTCTTCGTCTTCGCTTTTAGATGTAGGCCACACGTAATTTTTTTTTTTTGTCCTTTTTCTCTTATTTTATGCTATACTTTGTCCTAAAATCTAATCTTCTAGGCAGAGTTCCTAACAGCAAGTTAATTATCTCAAATAAAGTCACTCTCTCTAGCGCTACGTCTGGCGTGTTTGAAAATCCTTGCAAAAATTGAACTTAATAAAACAATCCCAATGTCTCCATTGTCTAATTAAATATTTTGCGATGGCAATTATACAATAAATGAACTCAATAATTATCTCAAATACTATTTTAAAAGATTTTTTTCCAAATCTCAAAATAAATAATTGTCCAACATTGGATAATTAGTTAATCACTGTTTATAAAAATGAAAAAAAAAGTTATTATGGATGAATAGATTTTTGAAAGTTTTTTAAACACTCTTTGATGTTGTTACATAAATTAATCAACGTAATATTTATTAGTATAACGGGTGATAGTCGTTTTTTCAATGGGAATTTTCATAAATGTTATCTTTTAAGATTTACTTTTTTGTAATAAACATTACACATGTTTATTTGTGGCACAACTTAATATGTAATATATATGATAATATAGTATAACTTTTTCTAAGTGTGACATAAATAAATACAACTTTTAAAAACATGACATAACATGTAATTTTCTCGTTTTTCAAACAGCCTTTTTTAAGTCCCAAGCCTATTGCAATTCCCTTGGAGGTTTAACAGATATGCTAACATGTAATTTCTTTATAAGTTATCATTAATTTATTGATGGATACAATCTATGGCATTCTTTTAAGCACTTGTCAATAAAAACATGATAATTTATAAAATAATATATAAGTTGGGATCGAAATTAGTATATGTAACATTTTTCTTTAAATATTTTGCTTTTCTCGTAGTATTATGCAAACATTGTTAAAAATTAATCCAATGCATGAGCTTTTGTCATGTAGTTGATTTGTTTTTTAAGTTTCTTTTTCTTTATTTTGGGAAAATTTGCGGCAGCGATTGGTCCTGGTACACCGACTATAGTGCTTAAGGGATGGTTGCTAATGCTTGGCCATTGACGTCAAATCATGATGATAAGAATTTATCAATGAGTTTGGTTTCATGTGATCCTATTGTTGTAGGTTACTGTACCATCAGTATTGGTAGAGACCAGTTCAAAAGGCGTTAGGTTAATTTCGAACGGTCAAGGCATATAGGATTTAAGCAAGTTAACCAATAATTATATGTCACTTGATATCTAGGTTTGAATTATATTTTAAACTATTTTATTATAGTATTTTTTAATAAAAATTTAAATTTAAATTTTAATTATGTAGCATTCGATTAATATAATGTTTGGGAGAGAATTTAAATCACAAAGTTTTAACTTTATATTTAATATATAAAAATTTTATATTATAATAAAATTTTAATTTATATTATAAAATATAAAAATTTTATATTATTTAAGTTTAAAACTGTATCGTTGGAATCACCGTTTCAATCTCAGGACACCCTATAAAATTTTACCACCCAAAGGGCCCCTAAACGACCCACTCTGCTCGTTTTTCTTTCCTCCTTATTCACAATCCTTCTTTACCTCTTTTTATTTATTTATCTTTTATTTTTCATGTCTTTAACGTCGTGTCGTCTGTTTCTTTACTTCACCCTCCGCTGCCAAATGCCCAAACAGGATTGGGACAAATTAAATGGTGGGCCCACGTGTTTTGCTTCCCTACTCTAATTTTCTTTGTTTCATTCCTTTTTTTTCCATGACTTTGACCCCATGTCGTCTTTCCCCTTTCCTTCATTCACTTTCAACAAAAATAAGAGGCATATTCAGATTAAAAAAGAACAAAATAAGGGCACGTCACTTCCATCAAAGTGGATTATTTTTTTGTCAGTTCTAAGAGTAGTTTAAATTAATAATTAAAATTATAAAAATTATAAAATTTTTATTTATTTTAATAAAAAATTATAATAAAATTTTTTTATATGTTATAGTTTTTAAACTTAAATAAATAGTTTAAATTACTTTTTTAAATACTCTAATAGTCTGAAAAGAGTCTTCTACTCTTTGCTTTTAGTTTTTGTGATTTCAGCAAGCTCAATTACGCAATGCATTTCCATTCTTCTTGTTCTTCTTCTTCCGTTTTATTACTTTTTGAGTCTCTTCTCTTGCATCTTATTTCTTGAACTTCTTCTTCTTTTACGTTTTCTTTGTTTTTATTTCTTTCTTTTTTTTAACCTTTGTCCTACATTGTTCTAAGAAAAAGACCTTTACTAAGCATTTGTCGGTTTAAACTCAAAACATAATTCATTGTTCTAAGAAAAAGACCTTTACTGAACATTTGTCAGTTTAAACTCAAAACATAATTCCTATATGTAATTTTTTAAACTTGAAGGTAGGAATTCAAAATCTTCACCTTTTATTGGAGTCAAGTGTGAATTAGCCATGCCTGCAATCACGTTTTTGGTTTAATTTCATTTTTCTTTTATAATTTTTAAATCATATTGATTTTGCAAGTTATTTCTAATTATTTAGAGAACGTGTGATTGAGCACTAGCATCATAAGAGGTGAATTTTTGCTCACTGTGAGGATGAAAATTTGTCCTTTATGGTGCATTAAGCATCAAAATCATTAATCTCGTTACAAAACATTAAATATACCTTGTGGAATGATGATTTGTCTAAATAGTAACCTACATAATCTTGTTCAGTTGACCCACTACTAGAAAGGGGGAATTTTTTATGAACTTGGGATAGGAAGATTTGAACTCTTCATTTTAGGTGAAGTCGGATGTGATTTTAGTGCTAGATTATACCTAAACTACGAAAAAAGGGTTTTAGAGAGAAAATTTTCTTTCTACGTACAGGTAGGAGTTGTCACTGAAAACCTACGCACAAAAAAAATTACTAGATAATTCCTTGCTATAAGTTGTAGCTAGGCTCATAAAGGAAATTCTCTTTTGCCGCAACTATTGCCAACGAATTTTTTTCCTTGATATGCTTGAAATTCAGGAGAACATGTTTTTCTTTTTGTTCGATGCATAGAAGGCATCTATACCGTCGAAATGTTTCATCGCCGCAGGTTTTCTTGTTATGGAAAAAAAAAAAAAAAAAGCCTCTCCTAAGAGCAAACCCAGAATGATATCTAGATTTAGAATGAATCAAAAAAATTGAAAAAAAAAATAGAATCGAAAAATCTATAGAAAATGAGAACATGCACAATAAAACCCTTGCTAACAGATCAAATAAAAAGACAAACTAATATTCAAATAACATTTCTTACCTCAAACATTAATATTTACACCAAACAACACAATGACATACATATAGAAGCTAAGCCGTCAAGCAGGGGGAAAAAGTCTTTCTTCAACGCATTGAGAGGGAGATGTGATTATTTCTTGACAGAGCTAAGCTTTTTCCCGGCTGATTTGTGGAGGAAGAACTCCGCCAAAATACAATGTCAAAATGATCTTGATTATTATATGGTCATTTGTAATGACTTAGAAGAAGTCAGACTTTCATCTTTCATCTAATTTCAAAATTGGAGGTTTTGTTATATACCTTAATTTGAAGAAGTTGGAGACACTAAGGCGAGTAAAAAAGAAAAAAAACAAAAGTTAGAAAATACAAACACATCTGAAAGTAGAACAAAAGTTTCCCCTGCTTTCAAGAATAACCAATTTCTAGTTGTTGGAGAAGCTCGCCTACGACTAAGAGGCATAATTAAGTATATATAAACGTAATTTAAAGGCTAATAGAGTTAACAATTTCTTTAACATATGATTTTTTTTTTTTTATAATTTGAAGGTGGAGGGATTTGCGCTCTTCAACTTATAGTAAAGTTACGTACAATTGTTGCTACACTATATCTAAAACCACCAATCATATAATATTTGAAGTATAATAAATTCGGATCCGTCTATTATAGGTACAATACTTTATCACTACTGTGGATATTACTTTCAAAGGCCCTTGATTAAATATTTGCGATTTACGGGGGCATGCTATTTCTCTTACTCCACCGTAGGCTGGCCATAACAGTATTGAAGCATGTTAACGAAAAATTATGTGAAATTTGCTTGTTTTTTAAATAACATCAAATTATTTTGTTATAGTATTTTTTTTTTTATAAAATTTTAAACTTCAATTTCAATTATCTGGTGTTCGACAATTTTTAACAACCAAAGGGCCCCTAAATGATGCACCCCACTCGTTTTTCTCTCTTTCTTATCCACAATCCTCTGTTTCTTTCATATTTTTCCATGTTTTAACGTCATGTCGTCTGCTTCTTTACTTCGCTGTCTTGCCATCGGCTGCAAAATGCCCACACAGGATTGGAGCACTTCAACCAACAAATTAAAATGGCGGGCCCGCGCGTCTTTGCTTCCCTTCTCCAATTTTCCTTGTTTTTTTCCATGTCTTTCATCGGTTAATTTTTAAAAATAACTTTAAAAAAAAATTATTTTAGATAAATAATTTTTTTTGTTATTTTTTAACAAAAAAAACATACTTTTTAAGTATAAAAATTACTTTAGTTTTATTTCTTTTCTGTTAAAATTTTTTTGCTCATTATAATTATTTTCATCTTCTTTTAAAAAAAATTGAAATAATTTACCTATTTAAAAAGACATATTTTTTTTAAAAAAGATCATTTCTTTGATTAGGATTTTTTCCCCCCTTTTCAAATTCTTCCTCTTTCTTTGCTCATTTCACTTTGAACAAAATAAAGGGCACATATCATTTTATCAAAGTGGCCATTGGCCAAATTTTCTGTTTGCTGTTGGCTTTTGCTTTTGGTTTTTGTGGGTTTCAACAAGCTCAATCACGCACTGCACTTCCATTCTTCTTCTTCTTCTTCTCCTCCTTCTTCAGTTTTAATACTTGAGCCTTTCTCCTGCACATCGTTTCTTGAACTTTCTCTTCTTTAAATTTTTTTTATTTTTTTCCCTCTCAAGTTCCTTTTTTTTAAAAAAAAAATCTCTACTTACACGTATTTTATCTCTTAAAAAAGTGACAATTTTTTAAGTGACAAATTTTTCTTTTATTTTATCTATTAGGGTCCTTTTAATATATATATATACACACACACACAGAGAGAGAGATAGAGAGGGCACTCTATCCAAAAAAAAGAGGAACCCTGCTGTTCATGAGCTTGCTGCTCCCCTGCTGTTCATGAGCTTGCTGCTTCGTTCTTTGGTTCTCGTTTGTTTTGATTTGCTCGGCTCTTATTTTATTTTCTTATTTCAGTTTCTCCTGTTCTTGTGTTCTTTTGTTCTTTTTTATATCATTTGATTACATTTTACGACTTTTGCCGTTAGTTAGTTCCCAATTAAAATATCCCAAAATATTAAAAAATACCAAGCTAACCTTCAAAAATTCTTGCAGCAGATTTTTTTTTTCTTCTTTCACTTGATTTGATTGGCTCTTGTGCCGTATTTAAATCTCACTTTCTTTCTACGTTAGTCATTTTCTTTTCTTTTCTTTTCTTTTTTTTTTGAGATAAAAGTTTTTGTCATTTTCTTTACATTGCAAAGACTTTTGCTGTTTCATATTGCAGCTATTTTTGTTCCCTTCAACGATTGCTGTTAGCTAAAACTAAAAGAAAAAAAGAAAGAAAAACAAATAAAACAAAAGCCAAAAAAAAAAAAAAAACCAACAAAACAAAAGAAGAAAACAAAACAAGGAAGAAAAAGCTTTGCTCTTCATCAAGTCGCTTCTCCAGTAAATGGGAATTAACGGTATGTTCATTACTTCCTCTTTTGTTTCTTTAATGGGATGTCTACCCTTCGTATCTTGGACTTTAAGTTTATCAAAAATGTATATTCTTGACATGTCATCTAATTATATAAACAAATCTATATATTAACATTAATTTTGATCTTAAAATAACCAAAATACCCTTTAATAATCACTGTTGAAAAAAATACCCTTTAATGAAAAAGAAAAAAGAAAACCTAAGAATATCTTGAAACAATGGCGAGGACAAGGCCACTCCAATTTTGATGGGTGTTGAACGTGGCTTACAAAATTGTGGTGAAGTTTTAATTTCAGGACAAAGGTCAATGACAAGTGGACCAATTTTAATCTTGAATATAGGGGAAGAGCTATCCATGAATGAAGGTGCAATGTCCCAAAAGAATCCAAGTAATTAACAAGTATAATTAATTATAGATTTTTTGATAACTACACCACTAAGTTCGTAAGAAGCATAAGTTTAGAGCTATGAGCATAGATTTTAGTATAGGAATTAAGTATTTAATCAGTTAGACTGATAGGATTTAAGTATACGAGTCAAGGGTTTTTTAAAAAGGCCTGAATGATATATTTTACGTAAAGATTTGTTTTCACGATTCTATGATTAAAGTGAATTGTGCAATACTAAGAAAATCTTAAAATTAAATAATGTGACTACAAATTTAAGTCAAGGATTTTTTTTTTAGAAAATATCATGTGTAATTTGTGACTGAAAGATCTATAGATTTAATATAAATATTTCAAAATTCTATAAAAAAACTTAAAGTTAAATTTATTAACTTTTGTGATAAAATAGTTCGGTTGATAGTTTCCATTGCGATTTGAGGCTAGAGAAATTTCAATTCTTAAATAACCTAAGAATTTAAATTATAAAAATTTTTAAGTACAATACAGTATTAGTAATGTATCGAGAAACACTCTAACACATGGTAAATACTTAATTGCCTACTAGTTAAGAATCGAAGTTACACGAGTAGCATTTTAGGTAAAAATGCTATTTGAGTTCGGACATTGACACTGTCAAAGACTATGTCAATACTTAGGTAGAATGCATAAATGGTATAGTTTATGTTTATGTAGTCTACGAATAGTCTTGAGATCAAAAGCAATTTAATTTTATTTTGTAATTTAAAATTACACTGATATCTATTTATATAGGGATTATTTTTAGACTATGTTAAGCAAATCTGATGGAACCAAAATTTCTTTGACAGTTTGTTAGTTTCTGTCAACTAGAAAAAATTTTATCTGCTTTGGGAGAAACTTGGAGACAAGGACACCTAAAGTAAAAAAGGAACCTCTTTAAAATGTGGATCTTGTTTCTTAAAAAAAATCTCACAATTTATTATTCATTAAAGTGATGAAGGGACTTAATTTAATGAAGGAAAAGTTTCCTGCCTATTCCTTAAGCATGTGGTGCCACCCATTAGTTCCATTAAACATGATTTTTGCACTTTTAAAGCTTACTTAAAAGCTTGAAAATCAAGTTACAAAATTAGATTTAATCAAGCACTTTGTCTATATAAAGAGATGTCATCACCAAGAGGCCATTTTTGCCTTCTTTCTCTCTATTTCCTCAAGGAAGAAAAATCTTCCTTGTTTTCTCTAAAACCCATGTCCTCCCTTCTCTTTTCCTCTCAAAATTTTCTTTTCACCCACTAGAAAATCATTAGCCAAAAATTAAACTAAAGAAGAGACTTTGGTTGGATTCCTCAAGAAGAAGATTCTTCAAAGATCTATTATCTAAACTTTTGTTTTTACATTTAAGAAAATAATTTTATGGTCTTATTTTAAGAGAAGTTGACATGTAAATATTTTCATTTATGTTTATGTCATGGTTTTAGTAAATTTTTGTTGATGTAGTTTTAATATTATATATGTTAAGCATGAAAAAGTTTAGATATTATTTTTTGTTGACTCTAAAATAGATATTTTAGATATTTGGTTTAATATTATGTATGTTGGGTATGAAAAAAATTAGATCTAGGTTATGGTTTTATGTTTAGAGGTGTTTTTCACTCTCTTTAATTTCAAAAAGGGAACTTTAAAAATTGTTTTTAAAACATTTTTAAACCTGGGAATGTTTAAGTCACAGCAACGTAAAATACTATACGAAAGAGGTTAAGAATTGGAATCTCAACCCCAAAACAATGTTCTTAGCGTTTCTTTTAAGCCATCCCAATGAGCTTGCATGAGGTATTGCAACTTGGACGCAACCTTATCAGTACAAATAGCTTACATATCCTATTTCTATTTGCTCTTTTTCTATTTCAAATATTGGAAACCTAATTTCATTTTTTTAATAAGACGTCCGTAGCAATTGCAGCATAAACGGTGGTTATTACAACTCTATTTTGATTAAGTATTGTATGTGAAGTTGCAATTTGGAAACAACCTCAGTAGTGTAGATTTGAAAACTACCTAGTTTTAATTTTCTGTAGTTAAGACGCTTAGTTTATTGCATCCTTAAGTCACGGTAGCAACTACAGAACAATCCACGGTTGTTTCGACAGTTTTCCGCTAGGTATTTTATGTGATGTTGCAATATGATTGTGACTTGGTTACAACTTCGGTAATGTGAATCTTGTTTCCACTTGGTTTTGTTATCCAAAAGTTGAAATGTTCAGTTCATATTATGTCAAAGTTGTTTTAGCGTTCCGGTGTAGTTTTGGATTGATTCCAAAACTGTTTACACTAAGTGTTTGATGAGGTGTTACAACATTGTTGCAACCTCAATAGTGTAGTTCATGTTTTTGGGTATAACGAACCTCAAAAAGTCTTAATTCACAATTTTTACAAAACACGAAAGTCTTAGGTCTTGATGGGACTAAGAACTTTCATGATTTTTTTTTTTTTTTGAGAATTATGCCTCTAAAAGGAACCATTAAACAGATTTATAAAAATAGTATAATTGGTAAAGTTCGCAAAATCATTACAACCGATAATGCAAAAGACAAAAAATGAACTTTTAAAAAATATAGAAGTTCTAGGCCTCATCAGAATGAAGAACTTTCGTAAAAGAAATTTTTATCAAAACTGTCTTTTACATTCACTTATAGTGACTTTTAAAACTCGCCAAAATTCCATTATAGTATTGGTTTCAAAATATAACACTTATTTAGTGGCAGAATCATTCTTTACAAACAACAGAGGAATTGTATTACTAAAAAAGTAGTTAGAGTTTATGGTTATCAAAACCTGGACTCCATTTTAAGGTACGATTTTTAGTAAAATCTTTACACATAATAGAGTGTAAAATTTACTGTCAACCACTTATTTGGTTTAATTTCATTTTTCATTTTTTATTTTTAAATCATACTGATTTTTCAAGCTATTTCTAATTATTTTAGAGAACATGATTGAACGGCAGCATCATAACAGGTGAATTTTTGCTCACTGTGAAGATGAAAATATGTCGTTAATGGTGCATTAATGAGCGTTAAAATCATTAATCTTGTCACAAAACATTAACCCACTAGAAAACATAGGGAGGGAAGATTCGAATTCTTCACCTTTAAGTAAAGTTAAGTATAGTTTTACTGTTAAAATATGCTTAAAACCACAAAATAGGAAGGTTTAAGAGAGATTTTTCTTTCTATAAGTTAGGAGTCATTGTATAAAATTTTAATTACCAAAAAAATTCTAGCCAATTCGTTGCTATAAGTCGTAGCTAGACTCAGAGAGGAAATTCGCTTTCGCTGAAACAGTTGCCGATGAATTTTTTTCCTTGATATGCTTGAAATTCGCCAGAGCATTTTTTTTTTTTTCACGTTGGAATGCACCTATACATCAATAAGCATATATAAACACAGCAAATTATTCCAGACAAACTAACAGAATAAGACAACACAAATTGACAAAAACGAACTCTGTTTTCGATTTTCTCACTGAGAGTCCTCAAATCTAAAAACAAACATGAATCAAAAAAGAAAAAGGAAAAGAAGAAACAAGAAATAAAACATAACAAGCTTGAGGGGAGAGGAAAACAGAAGAGACAAAAGCATAGATTTAGGAGGCTAGCAATAAAACCTAATGCCACTACTATCAAAAGAACAATTTTAGGTATTTCTAAAAAGCAACCAATACATGCTACAAAATATAAAACCTTCACACAGACTAATATACAACAAAACCAAATAATCTCCCAAGTATCAATTTTCAACAACAAACTATTCACACAAAGTAATTTCAAGAAAACCAAACTAACTTCACAAAAAACCAAATATCAATAACAAAAAAATTACACAAACAAATCTCCCAAAATAAATTTTCATCAACAACCTAATTTGAACAAAATCAAACAAATCACCCAAATCAATTTTCAACAACAAACTAATCACACTGCAAACTAATTTCTAACAAAAGTAAACTAATTTCTGATAGAGAAAAATCACATATTTAAGTTTTGAAATTCGAAGAAAATTTTAAAAACAAAACATATATGTCAAACTAATTTTCCAAAATTGAAAGTTTAAGGAACAAATTAACAGGATAAACATAATCTAAGGACAGTATTAATAATTTCTCTAACATATATTATCTTTTTTTTTCTTGAATTTGAGAATAGAGGGATGTAAGCTTTTCATCTTGTAGTGGAGTTAAGCAGAATTACTGTTTGACTATCTCTGCATATAAATATTTAAAATATAATAATTCTATTACTATATCACTGCGGTGGACACAATTTTAGGAAGGCATTTTATTAGAATTTTGTAAATCAATTCAAGAAAAAAAATAGCAAGTACAATATGAAAAAAATTACCTCAGTAATATTTCGTTCTTGCCTCATCTATATATACATAAAACAAATAAAGAGCAGAAGAAACTAAAATAGGATTCGTAAAAACAATCATTATTCAAGTTTTTACTTCGTTGGTAGCATAATTGTTCAAAATGAATGAAAGGTGAATGACGACCAGAGGTTAAAAGACAAGAAAAAATAAAGAAGGAAACAGACCATGATTTGAGAAGGACAGCCAAACGCATGAGGCCGCCCATATTTAATTTGTTGGTTAACGTGCTCCAATCCTGTATGGATATTGTGCAGCCAACAATGAAGAAAAGTAATAGAGGAAAGTGAATTAAAAGACATTAAAAAAAAGAATCAAAGGATTGTGGATAAGGGAAGAAAGACGAGTGGGGCGGATCATTTAGAGGCCCTGTAAGTTTGAATAGAAATTTAAATCATTGAGTGAGAAAATGTTGTAGTAAAATAGTTTAAAATATAATTTAAATCTATAAAAAAACGCCAGGTCATAAATTGTTGGTTGACGAGCTCCAATATTCCTGTATGGGCCGTCAACAGTAAAGTAAAAAATAGCATGGCCTCCGAAATCGTAAAAACGCTTCTTTTAATCCCTCTATTTTTTTGCTTTCAGATATGTTGAAGAAACATGCGCACAAACCTTTGTTTTTCTTGAATTGTTGAAGTGATTTGTCCTACATTTGTAGAACCACTGTGATATAAAAGAAAGAATGATATAGAATATTCGTCGTATGTAGCAAAGGAAATTCCAGAAAAGTCTACATAGGAAGTGGGGTGGTTTACATTAGTTATTTATTTTTGTTGAAATGACATTACTTATTTTTAATTTGACGTGAATGTCGAGGTTAATGCACGATGGACCATTATTAAGTTAATTATTTTGTAACACCTTTACTATCGGTATTTTATTGTTGTTGTTGTTTGGAGATTGTAGCGAAGCATCTAAGAAAGTCCTTCGCTCTTTGCTTTTGGTTGTTGTGACTTGAACAAGCTCAATTACGCACTGACCTTCCATTCTTCTTCTTCTTCTTCTTCCGTTGTAGTACTTTTGAGTCTCTTCTCTTGCAGCTTGTTTCTTGAACTTCGTCTTCTTTTACGTTTTCTTTGTTTTTATTTCTTTCTTTTTTAAAAAAATCTTTACTTGCTCCTATTTTATCTTAAGAAAGTAAAAACAAACTAATTTTAACAAAACCAAACAAATCTCCCTATATCCATTTCAACCACAAACTAATCACACTCTTATAGAAAAAAAAAATCACATGTATTGAAATTTGAAGAAAATTTTAAAACCAAAACATATATGTCAAACTAATTTGTCAAGATTAGAAGTTCTGGATCAAAATGACAAGATAGACATAATTTAATTTAAGGATTAATAGTGTTGATAATTTTACTAGCATATGATATATAAATATATATATTTGAATTTGGGGATAAAGGAACTAAGCTCTCTTATGTTGAACTTAGATGTAAAATTACTGTAAGATTGTGCTTGTGCATATAATATCTATTGTATAACAATTTTGTTACGGTGGAGACAATTTAGAAGCCATTCGATTATAATCGGACAATTAAGGAGACCATGCTATTTTTTTACTTTATTGTTAGTGGCCCATATATGATTGGAGCACGTTAACCAACAATTATGTTGCGTTTGTTTTATAGATTTAAATGAGAATTTAGAGCATTTTGTTATAATAGTTTCTATTATGAGAATTTAAATTTTTCTTCAAATTTTGCTGACAATTTTGACAATAATTGTGATCGATTACTTCTTGTACTTTATTCTATTTTTAAATGAATGTATAGGTGTAAACATATTATGTAAATTGATTGTGGGGACTGATTGACACCTATACACAACATATATATGTACATGGTTATATAGTAGCTAAGAGACCCACAAATCACTCCGAAGTCCCACAGTCAACGTATGTACATACTTCACTTTCGGCTGCATAATGCCCATACCGGATTGGAGCACGTTAATCAACAAATTAAAAATGGTGGGCTCACGCGATTTGCTTTCCATCTTGAATCCTCTGTTGTGTTCTTTTTTTTCTTTCTTTTTTTCATGTCTTTGACCTCTTGTATCTTCCACCTTTCGTTCATTCACTTTCCAAAAAAAAAAAAAAAAGAAAACAACAAAACAAAACAAAGTAAGGGCATATATTACTTTATCAAAGTGGAAATTTCTTTATCAGAATGAAGAAAGCCCATGAAGCATTCACACCGTCACCCAAAAATTGCATACATCATCTAGTCTAAAACAAGTCTTTTGCTCTTTGCGCTTTGCTTTTGGTTTTTGTGATTTCAACAAGCTCAATTACTTACTGCACTTCCTTCTTCTTCTTCTTCTTCTTCTTCTTCTGTTTTAATACTTTTTGAGTCTTTTTTTCTCGCACCTGTTTCTTCAACTTCCTCTACTTTTACGATTCCTTTCTTTCTTTTTTTTTTTTCTTTTTTTTGTTTTTTTTTTTTAAATCTATCTTCTCTTGCACCTTGTGTCTTGAAGTTCCTCTTCTTTTACAATTTATTTTTTTCCTCAAGTTTTCCTTCTTTTTTTTTTTTTTTTTATATCCACTTGCTCGTATATTACCTTAAAAAATACAGGAGAAAAAAAGAACCCTGCTGTACATGCTCTTTGCTTTTGTTTTTGTGATTTCAACAAGCTTAATTACGCCCTGCACTTCCATTCTTCTTCTTCCTCTTCTTCTTCCGTTTTAGTACTTTTTTTGAGTTTCTTTTCTTGCGCCTATTTCTTAGACTTCTTCTTCTTCTACGTTTTTTTTTTTTTTGTTTTGTTTAATCAAGTTCTTTTTTTTATATAAAAAAAAATCTCTGCTATTAGAGGAAGAAAAAAGGACCCCTATTGTTCATGAATTTGCT
Source organism: Artocarpus heterophyllus (assembly GCA_025403435.1). Classification (NCBI taxonomy): domain Eukaryota; kingdom Viridiplantae; phylum Streptophyta; class Magnoliopsida; order Rosales; family Moraceae; genus Artocarpus; species Artocarpus heterophyllus. The sequence goes on from CM046328.1 coordinate 24,786,833, forward strand.
GCTCCGTTCTTTGGTTCTCATTTGATTTGGTTTGCTCTGCTTCATTTTTTTTTTTTTAGTTTCTTTTTGTGCTTTTTTCTCTTTCTTTCTTTGATCTGATTACACTGTACGACTTTTGCTGTTAGTGAGTTCCCAAGATATCCCAACAAAAAAAAAAAGGATACCAAGCTGATCTTCAAAAATTCTTGAAGCAGATTTGTTTCCCTCGGTCCCTCCCTTCTTTCACTTGATTTGATTGGCTCTTGTTCCATATTTCAATGTTACTTTCGTCTTATTTTAGTCATTTTTCTTTTATATTACATTGCACGACTTTTGCTTTTTCATTTTGCACGCTATTTTTGTTCTTTTGAACGATTTGCTGTTAGTTGAAACTTAAAAAAAAAACAAAAAACAAAAAACAAAAGAAAGAAAGGAAATCAAGGGAGAGAAAAGCTCTGCTCTTCATCAAGTTGCTTCTCTATTAATATCGAATTTAAAGGTACGTTCATTACTTCCTCTGTTGTGTATTTTGTTTATTTTTTTTGGTTATATATCTTTTTATGCTTTATATTTTAAGTTTATTTAAAAAGTATACTCTAAATTTCTTATCAAATATATTATATTATATACACAAATCTATATACTTTTTTAGTCAACACTATATGTTGAGCTTAAAATACAAAATATACCTTTTAAAAATAAAAAAATAATTTAATAAAAAAAACCTCAAAAATAATGAAAACAACCCAAAAAAAGTGAGGATGAGAGTGAGGTGGGGATTAGGTAAGTGCTTGGGAGACGATTGGTTTTAAGAAAAGTGATAGTAAATAATATAATTTTTAAGAAATCAATATTATCATGTTTAATCGTACACACATATATATATAAGAATCTTTTTTCAAATTTTTACTAATAATATATTCTATTTGGTTGTATAAAGGAATTTTCTTACAGATTTTTACAAATAATATATTACTGTGTTTGGTTGCAAACGAGAATTTTATATAGTTGGCAAAAAGAAACTATTGTATTATATTTGAAAAATCCTTTTTATTATTATTTAAACTTTGATAAAATGTTAATATTTATACTTTTAATAAGATAATTAGACTCATAACATTATCTTTGTCATTGTAAGGAATTTAAAAACATAAAAAGCATCTTTGAAAAATTTCAAAAATTTAATATTATTATTATTTAATAACAATTATTATATAATAATATTTTTAATACAGTGCATTGGGGTTTTGTTTATTTTTTTTCCTTTTTTTTTAATTAAAAGATATTTTGGCTATTTTAAGGTCAAAATAAAGTGTTAACCAAGAAGATGTATGAATTTATATATTAAATATAATTTGATAATATACAATTAATGAGATTCAAGATCAAATGACCATTAGGGGCAACTAACAACAAAGAAATTTAGCATTTAATAATTTCATCCAAATAACTTCCGACAATTCATCTTCAAAAACAAAACGAACTTCAAGCGCAGCCAAAAAGCACTTCGACAAATCATCGACAATTCCAAAAACTCCATAGGAACCAGCCATACTAAAGAGACCCCATGAAGCGGCGTTGGTGTGAACCTTAATCCAAGGCTGCCAACAAAGGTCAATAATATCAAAAGGTCTTAGGAGCCTTGCAAACTGATGATCTGAATAGCATGAAGAATAAGGATCTGTGATTGGGAATTAAATATATGACCTTTGTATAGTAAATTAATTCCTTAATCGCTGCCGAAACAAAAGCCTTAATTGCTTTAGAGGGACACGAACTCTAGTCTTAAGAAAAAATTACACTACATGATAAAGTATTATGATAATATAGATATTTAACACAATTTTCAAATATTTTGAAAGTAGCCATAATTATATAGTAATTATCATAATGATGTTATATTTTGTATTAAATAATTATATAGTAACTATTGGGGTGTGCGTAGCGTAATTCCTGAGGACCTCCTCACGACTGCTTGGTTGTCGTGCTTGGGAAATGGCTATTGCATGTTGATCTAAAGCTCCATCATGCTGTCATTTCTCTCCGAGGTGCTCCATGTTTCCTGGTCGGCTGCCACGTAAGGCCCTTGACTCCTCGGGATGAATGAAGTGCTTGGGTCGAACGAATGAACTGTACCCAAGCAACAACTCACCACTAAAGGTCGACATATGGCCTCATTTTGACCCTTGAATGGAGAACAAATCTCCTGCAAGGATCATGACACTTGTCGCCTGTCACCTAACACGTCTTGATTAGACATACAAATTGTGGGTCAAACCCACTTAACACCCGGTTCAAGTGGTAGCCTACAAATTGAAGGCATTTACTACACCTCAAGGTAACGTACTCTTTCCCACCTAACTTTGCCCCCAAACACGGCTGAACAGATAGCTGACTTGCACGTCAAAGAGTCTTTGACCGGCACCACATCGGTATCCCCCTAAACCGCTGAGGTGTCCCTTTTTTTATACAGGTCCAACCCGTAAGGGCAAGACGAGCAAAAAGATCCGTCTGACCACTGTGTGCAATCACACGTAATGTTGATCCCTGGCAAATCATCAACATTTTGGTACTAGAAGGAGAGTCATGTGCCTTTCCAGCAACCTTACTCAGCACCTATGTTTGTCAGCAGCCATACTCAACATGGCTATAAAAAGAAACACTTGTGAGGTCCTAATTAGACAGCCATGGCAACAAAGCCAGGGCAGAACAGGCCGCTAAGACCTGATCCACGAGCTTACTGTCGTGGTTTGCCTACTCACGCAACAAATGGCACAACAAAAAGCATAGCAACCACTCTACGCTCTCCTTCCTCCAGCCTAGGAAGACCACGCAGGTGGTTGAGCAGGGCCAAGGGGTGGCTCTTAAGACAAAGGAGATTCCAAACATGAAAAACCACAAATCTCGAAAGGCATGTCTGAGAACAACAGGCTCATCCAGGAAGGCCAGATCGGTCCTCAAGAAGGCCATGATTGCTTTACTCAAGGCTCCCGAGCTTTAGTCTTTGATAGGTCTGGGGACTAGAGGCTCGCCCTCTCAGGATGGATCAAAGGGAAGAGGCGACAGGGTAGAGGGCGGAGCCCAGTACATGGTGGAATTACTCGAAGATATCAACAGTAGTCAGTTATGAGACTTGCAACAGCAGATCGACCAGATTAGAAACTACCGCTATGGAATAGACAAAGGCGGCATGCCAAACCCACCCTTCACCAACCTAATCATACACGGCCCTATGTTGAACAAGTTCTAGGTGCCACAGATCAAAGCCTATGATAGAATGACAAATGTCGATGAGCACCTAGAACTATACAGAGGTCACATGCTCCTCGAGAACACGAGCGATCTTGCCATGTGTAAGGTCAGTAGTGGTTTTGTTGCATCGAGCTGTGCACCATGTCCTCGTTCTGCAAGCTGTTTGACGCCTTCTCAGCTGCCTTCGCCACATCCTGAATTAGGAGGAAGGAGGTAACCCACCTCTATGCTATTAAGCAAGGTGACGGGACGTGCGAGACTACACCAACTGCTTGACTCGAGCAACACTAGAGGTTAGGCACTTAGAAGACGAGACCTTAAAGCATTGCTTCTTGGTGGGCTAAGAGACAAAGGTTTAATCTGGTCGCTCGCCCTTGAGCAGTTAAGCACAGTTTCTTAAATGCTTGGCTATGCTTAGAGGCATGCCGATGCGATTGAACACATGAAGAGCTGCCAGGACAAAGAAGGCAACAATGGCAAAAAGGGCAAGAGGCAGAAAGATCCACCTGAGTAGCCTAAGACCGACCAGAACAAGAAACCCAAGATCGATAAATCCAAAGCCTCGACTTTCCAAAGCTATACACCCTTGTTAGCCACCATTGACGAGGTGTTGAACTAGGTGAGCAATTGGAACTTGTTAGTGAATCCACCTCCATTGATGGGGAGCAGAGCCAAGAGAGATTAGAACAAATACTGTAACTTTTACAAAGATAGTAGGCACAATACTTGCGACTATATTTAAATAAAAGATCAAATCGAGAAGCTCGTCTGAGAAGGGCATCTTAGGGAGTTCGTTGAGCGAGTCTTGACCCCTAGTACCAATGCTGGGAGAAACTACCAACCGACTTGAGAAGGTCAGCCTAGGACACACAACAATAATGGGAACGCCCTAGACCCATCGAACATTGTGCACATGATCTTTGGTGGGCCAGTCACCGGGGACATTGCGAATAGCTGCTAGGCTTATGCACAAGAGGCTAGGCTCGTCGAGAGAGGGGACCTCATGAACATGTCTGAACATATCAATAAGATTTGCTGTCAAGGGTACATTACCATTACCTTTTCAAAGAGGAAGTAGATAGGCTCATTCATCTGCATAACGATGCTCTGGTGTGCTAGGTACAAATAGCTAACAACATAGTTCGGCGGGTGTTGATTGACAATGGCAGCTCGGTCAACATTTTGTTCAAGCAAGCATTCGACAAGCTCAAGATCAGCAATGCCATACTTATACCAGTCCAGACACTCCTTTATGGCTTATTAGGTGAATGTGTCCAAACAATCGACATGATCTGCCTACCAGTCATGTTCCGCGAGGGCAATGCTCAGGTCACGTATCTTGTGGAGTTCATCATCGTTCGTCGATGAGCTTTCTAGCATAATGTCATTATTGGTCAGCCGACTCTTAATGCCCTCAAGGTTGTAGTCTCAACCTACCACCTAGCGATGAAATTCTCAACTAAGAATGAGGTCAGGGTGATCAGGTCGAGACAAAAGGATTCTCGAGAATGCTACATCAAGGCTGTCAAAGAAGTAGCGACTTGGCAGCTGAACATTTCAACCATTTTCAAAGTGGATGAGATAAAGTTCCCTACTAAGCAAGAGCCAAAAAAGTTATCTGACCTCGACCCACGACTACTTGAGGAGGAGGTGAAAGCCATGCCTATAGAAGAGTTGGTGCCATATTACCTAGACCCCAAACACCCTGACCGAATGGTCCAGCTCGGATCCCAACTAAAGCATGAGATTCGGGCGGATTTGGAGAAGTTCTTGACGGAATATCGGGATGTGTTCGCTTGGTCCCATGAAGACATGCTTAGGATCGACCTGAGCATCATCAACCATTATTTAAACGTCCATAAACCTAGTCATCCAAAAGAAAAAAGTGTTTAAACTTGAGAGATATGCTACCATCAACGAGGAAGTTTGGAAGCTCCTAAAGACCAGGATTATCCAGGAAGGTACATATCTAGAGTGGCTGGCGAATGTGCTCCTGTCAAAAAGGCTAATGAGAAGTGGCGGGTCTGTATCGATTTTACTAACATAAACAAAGCCTACCTAAAGAACCGCTTCCCATTGGTAGATGCAACCGTTGGGCATGAGCTGTTGAGCTTTATGGACACCTATTCCGACTACAATTAGATCAAGATAGTCGAGAAAGATCAAGTGAAGATTACATTCATGTAGACCAAGGATTGTTTTGCTACGTGGTTCTGTTGTTTGGATTGATGAATGATGGGGCCACTTACTAGCCCCTAGCGAACAAGATGTTTGCCCAACAGATAGGAAGACTATGGGGTGTATGTCGATGGCATGCTCATCAAGTCAGTCCAAGCAGCCGATCACATCGTTGACCTCCAAGATAGCTTTAACATAAACTGAGAATACAAGACGAAACTCAACCTAGCTAAGTGTACGTTTGGAGTAGAGGCTGGCAAGTTCCTCAAGTTCATGGTCAACCATCACAGCATTGAAGTCAATCTAGCCAAAGCCCAAGTTGTGGTGAACATGCACTCTCCCTGAACAGTTAAGGAAGCCTAGAAGATGACCGACATAATTGACAGCCCTGTCTAGATTCGTCTCCTAATCCACTAACTAGTGCCAGCATTTTTTCCAAGCATTTAAGGGGAGGTTTGAATGGAGCAAGAAGTGTGAAGAAGCGCTCCAAAACCTCAAAAAATACTTGGCCACATCCTTGCTCCTATCCAAACCTCTACCGAGAGAAATACTCTACGCCTACGTTACGGTATCTGAGAAGGCGGTCAGCTCAGTCCTCATCCAAGAGAATAGAATGTTTAAAAATTGGTCTACTACACCAACAAAGCATTCTAGAGGGTCGAGGACAAGTACCCTTCATTGGAGAAATTAGCGCTTGCTCTCATCACCTCTACTTAGAAGCTCCGATCGTACTTCCAAGGGCACACGATTCAAGTCTCAACCAAGTTCCCCTTGCACTAGATCCTCCAAAATCCTGAAATTCATAGTCCGATGGCCAAGTGGTTTATAGAGCTTGAAGAGTTTGACATACATTTTGTGTCCCGGATGGCCATAAAAGTGCAAGCTTTGACCGACTTTATAATGGAGTTCACAGATGTAGGACAGGCCACCCCTTCGGCCGAGAAGGCATCTAACAAAAACCCCGACCCAGCCAGCAGCAGAGCAACCGAGCTTGAGCCATGGAAGCTATTCGTAGATGGATCCTCAAGCATGAAAAGGTCGAGCGCCGATCTCATCATCATCAGCCCAAATGTCTACAAAGCGAGCTATGCACTTCCTTTTGATTTCAAGGCCTCTAACGACGAGGTCGAATACGAAGCCTTGATAGTCGATCTCAAAATCGTGTGTGATCTTGGGGTAGATTTCATTCGCATCCACAACTATTCGATGTTCGTTGTCCAGTAAGTGATCGGTGGCTTCTAAGCTCGAATTGAGTCCATGGACACTTACTTGAGTTAAGTTTGGGCCCTGCTCGGACAATTGAAGAGTCATTCCTTTGTTCAAATCCTAAGGGCGGAAAATGTCGAGGCCGACACACTTGCTCGACTAGCCTCAGGCTTAAAAGACAGTGATCTAACTTCAGTTTCGATTGAGAGGCTGATCAAGCCAAACATCAAAAAAGAAGTAGTAAGTACAACTGACGACTAGACAGGAACTTGGATGGACCCGATCATCTGATATCTAAACATAGTTGAACTGTCTGACAACCGAGAGGAAACCAGGCGCATTCATAGCAGCACGGCTCGGTATTCGATGATTGAGGGAATACTCTACGGACGTGGCTACACCACACCCTATTAGAGATGTGTCGAACTTAGGAAGCTTGATACCTCATGGAAGAAATACAAGGCAGATTGTGCGGCAATCACAAAAGGGGCATTCCTTATCCCTTAAATGCCTTCGCTAGGGCTATTACTGACCGACCATGGACTAAGATTGCAAGGGGTATGCACGTTAAAGTTTCAAGTGCCAGTAGTTTGCTCGGACTATTAGAAGCCACTCCGAGCCGCTTAACTCCATAGTATCTACCTGGCCATTTGCCAAATGGACCATTAATTTAATCAGTCCTCTGCCCATGACCTGATCACAATTTTAATACTATAAGTGGCCATGATTACCTCACAAGTGGGTAAAGGTTCCTACATCGACATGACTGAAGCTAGGTGCACCAACTTTATTTAGAAGAACATAATCTACTGTATGGCATCCTACACACCATAGTCATCGACAACGCTAAACAATTCAAAGCAGCCAGCCTCCTTAGAATGTGTTAGCATCTCGGCATCAAGTCCTTGCCTTGCTACCTTTAGAGCAATGGGCAAGTTGAAGCTGTCAATAAGGCCATCAAAGACAACCTCAAGAAGAAGCAGGAAGGCCTCATGGGCACCTGGATCGAAGAGCTCCCAAAGGTGCTCTAGGCCTATCACACCACTGCTCGAACAGCCACAAGAGAGACTCCATTCTCCTTGGTCTATAGGGCTGAGGCTGTAATCCCGGCAGAGGTCGACTTGCCAAACCTCAAGGTTGAACACTACAAGGAACAACAAAACACTGAGCTCATGATGTCCGAGCTTGATCTCTTAGAAGAAAAGAGGGACGCCGCTTCAACCATACTGTAGCTCAAAATCAAGTTGTTGCTTGATACTACAACAAGCGGGTTCAACTAAGAAGCTTCAATGTTAGTGACCTAGTTTTGAAGAAGGTAACCATTCAATAGCTTCGGCTTGGTTCCTTTTGACCCAAATAGGACGGCCCGTTCAAAGTGGTTGACAATATTTGACCAGGCACGTACAAGATTTCTGACATGGAATGAAATGTGTTCGCCTATCCATGGAATACTGAGCATCGAAAGAAGTTCTACTGCTAACAAGAGCCAGAACACCTATTTTGACCTCTGGCCCTCGCATTCTTTTTTTAACTAAGGATTTGTCGAACGAAGCAAAAAAATGTACAAAACATACTTCAATGAAAATACAAATTCAAAGAATTCCTTTAACCAATTCAAACCCTTTCAAAGGTTATAAATGCTGACAAGGGGGCCATTCAACTCCTAACTACAGGGCTGGTTAGAACACCTGACTACAAGTGGACTTGAAACACTAATCCATTAGTCTAATTGCATTGCAGACTACCCAACCAATGGTTGTACCAAGTACTGGTGAAAATTGGACTACGGACTACTCGACCAATGGTTACACCGAGCACTGGTGATGACTCAAGGACCATAACTCCCGACCATAAACAGACTTGCATAAGTCCTAGGGGATTCAACAAGTCTTGTGGGGCACTAGGGTATTATGGATGCATTGCCATAGGCCTGCCTGAGCTGGACAAGCTCCTGCTTGGTCCAAAAAAATAAATAAAATAAAAATGAAATAGAATGTATAATAAAGTATGAATTCGAGAACTCTTAACTTGGAAAAAGTTAGAATGTCATTAAGATGTCTGGGGGGAGGCACATGTAATCAGGCACCTCCCAAACCCAGGCACAAAAAAAAAAAATCTAAAGAAAGGAAGGGGAAAAGAGTTGGAGCTCCATCAAGGCTAAGTGTCATCCTCGGTGTCCTCAACGTCCAAATTGACAACCACTTGCTCGCTCCTGTCCCATTTAGCTGACGTAGGGGTCTCTTTGTTCCCTACCTTATCCTCTTTTACCTCGAGGTCCACAATTAAAGACTAATCCATAGCGGCGGCCTCGGAATGCTTCTTTAGAAGTGCCCTTGTAAGTCCTTCATCCCGAGGTAATATTGATCGGCAAACTCATCAGACTACTTGAATTCCTTCACTGCTTAGGTCAGTCTCCTGGGCAGCTCCTCCCGCAAGAATCAGTCATACTCCTCCTTCACTACTTAGGCCTTTTCTTGTTCCACGAGGAGGTCGGCTTGGGCTTGCTAAGCCTCCTCTCGAGCCTTCCGAGCTTCCTTCTATGCCCGCCCAATGTCAACCTTTAGTTTGGCCTTTACCCGAGCAAGCTCAGTGGTGCTCTCTTTAACCTTCTTCTCGGCCTCTTTATCCTCAGAAGCCTTCTTAGCTTTCTCCTGCTCAATGTTCACCTGGTGCTCGGCCCTAAGATTGGTGAGCTTTAGGGTCGCACTGGCCTGTAAGACGACAGAGTTAGTAGAAAAACAAGCAAAGTCATAAGAGCTTGGGATCTTAAACCAAACTCACTTGGATAATCTATTGGAAAGCCATGTTGTAGCTGTCCTAGTAGGACTGGTTGCAAATAGAGAAAAAGTAGTCCTTGTCAAACACGGCCTCCTCGAGAAATTTGACCATGTGTGGGCACATCAGACAGCGCCTTCTCCATGGATCAGTAGATGGAAGAACAACTGTAGAAGGAGGTGGTGCAGTTGCATCGCCTTGGCTTGATAAGGCTCCATGTCTATTCGACGGTGGAGGCGAGAGACTTAGAGGGACAACTGCTAGGGGCTGCTTAGCCCTCTAGGCCTCCTTCCTCTTTGACTTGGCAGTCGTTTTGCACTTGCTCTGGTGACGGATGTCCTCTATTTGCCTCTGCCTTTCTTGCCTGGAAAGCTCCCTAGATGACATATTTGTAAAACAAGGCAAAAATGCAAGTGAAGCCGAGGTCGGAAAAAAAAAAAGTCCTCATGATTTGGAGCTGGCCTGGCAGGTAGAGTAGCCTGATCATGTCCCTGAGCTCTTTATCGGCTACAAGCAGCTCTAAACCGAGGGAACCACCAAAAAAGTCCTCGAAGCTGGATAATGATGGCTCCCTCGTGGGCTGCTTGGCTCGGTAGGTGCTTATTCCTAGGACGTTGCCGACGCTTTGCCCTATAATTATCACTTACTCGACTGGACGAGTAAGAGGAATGTCATCTTGGCGGGGGTTAGTCGAGTTGGATCTCTTGAACTAGTCATAATTGGCCATGCTAATCTTTTGCAACAAAAAGCCTATTGCTGGATGGCCTCAAGCTTAGTGTGCAACTCCTCAATGGTAGCTGGGAGTCTGCTCGGGGCCCATGGCCTCTTTAACCACATGTGCTTCTACTCAAACCTACTTGGCATGACCTAATCGACGAGCATTGTTCATCGTCTCAAGATAGCCAGTTCCCCCCGGCGTAGAACCACTCGAACTTTCACAGCTTGTCCAAGTCGGGGTTACCGAGAATGAAGTCTTTTTTAAACCCGATAAAGTAGTACCACACGGTCTGTCGAATAAGCCTCTGCATTTTGAACTTCTGCTTGAAGGCCTCCCACGGCATCTGGATCACGAAGAAATATTTCCACAGAATATACATGCTGATCATGGACCTATAGCAGTTCAGATAGAGCTAAGTAGTGCACATGTTCAGGTTATTCAACGCCCTACATAGGAAGGGGTGAAAGGGAAGACGGAGTCCTACTTGGAATAACTTCGCGTACACAATGATGTACCTCTCTGGCGGATCCATGGGTGAGGCTTTGTCTTGAGGCAAAACAAGGACGACAACATTGGGAATCTGATATTCCTAACATAGAGTTTCAAGCCAACCCAATGTCATTCTCGATATGTATCCTGTCGAGGACGTTTGGCCGGGCTGATGTATCCTCAAAGCTACCACTCCTTGGACTTGGTCGCCACGATGGGCCACTCTTCTTCTTTGTCATACTCAGCTTTGCCTCCTTCAACCTATTTCTCTTCATCGGTGGCCACATCGACAGTCACTTCTCCCATTATAGGGGCTACTACCGTGGTGCCACTTCCAGATGTCCTCGGCATGTTGGTGATGGCCATTAGGAAGGCACGCTCTTGAGTAGTGACTCGAGATGTGCCCACGGCGGCCGCCTCGTTGTAAGGGTCCTATCCTCTGTACGGTTTAATAGGACCTTCCCCTCAAGCATGTCTAGGAATTCTTTCTCGGGGACCATTCCTTGCCCCAAATTGACGTCTCTGTAATGTCTACGTCCTCAGATATTGCTCGATCGATCTCGGTATTCTCATCCGACTAGAAAATGTTAATCGAATCATTCTAAGAATCATTTAAGTCACTGATAAATATGTTCGTATTCAGAAATTACCTGCTCAGATAAGTTGTTCGGGTCAATGGAAGAGTCTCATCGGAATCATTAGTTTCCTGCTCAGTAGCTGATCTCAAAAGGATAGAATTTCCAACACAAAGTACCCTAAAAAGGTGAGAATCGACTCATATTTATAGCTGAAACTCGCGCCCGAAACTCAAAGATACACGATGATTACACTTGTCAGGGAAACAACTAAACACATGCTGAGATGAGTCCCACCAAGCTTGACCACCTGTCCCCTCAAATTTCAACACCCTAAGGGTAAATCCGAAGAACAAACTTCAGCAGACTACCCCCTCAGGCATAGTACACTCAGCCGAGCACTGATTAGATGCATTAGGGGCTACTGTTGGGGGTGTGCTCGACGTAGTTCTGGAGGACCTCCTCATGATTGCTCGGTCACCGTGCTCGGGAAATAGTTGTTGTATATTGATCCAAAGCTCCATCATGCCATCATTTCTCTCTGAAGTGCTCCATGAACCCTGATCGGCTACCACGTAAAGCCCCTAACTCCTTAGGATGAATGAAGTACTCAGGTCGGATTGATAGAGCCTGCATCCAAGCAACAACTTACCACTAAAGGTCAACATATGGCCTCATGTCGACCCTCAAATGGAGAATAAATATCCCACAAGGATCATGATACTTGTTGCTTGTCACCTGAAACATCTTGATGGGACATATAGGTCGCGGGTCAAACCCATCTAACACCCGGTTCAAGTGGTAGCCTATAAATTGAGCGTATTTACTGCACCTCAAGGTAATGTGCTCTTTCCTACCTAACTTTGCTCCCAAACTCGGTTGAACAAGTACCTGACTTGAGCGCTAGAGAGCCTTTTGCTGGCACCACACCGGTGCCCCCTTGACCTCTAAGGCGTCCCATTGGTTGCCAGCTTCCACACGTTAAACAACCATCCTTGCAATTCTACAGTGCTTCTCACTGTGCTACTGTGGTTATATCAAGGCGCACAAAACATATAATTAAGCCGAAGTTCTCAATGTAGTACCAAAGAACTCGGGATCTATCATTAAGCTGAAAGCATACAACATATAATTGGAACGAAACTAAGATGGCATATATTGGGCTCTTTTTAGGCATAACACAAATTTAAGACTTAAAATGACTTATGTCCTTAAAAAAAAATATGTTTTTAGAGAATGTCATTTTCGCCTCATCACACTGAATTTGAGATACCAAATTTTCCCTCAAGATACCAACCAATATCTCTGGTATCCGCAGTATCCACCGCAGTTACTAGTTGGTATTCGGTATCTGCTAATTGTCGCTGTGGTTATTAGTTAGTATCCACTAGTAACCATCATTTTTCGTGGTGAAGACCAATGGAATACTTGAAAAATACAAAAAATACTAAAAAACTCAAAAATTTAGAAAAATCCCAAAACCATGCATACATCACAAAATCCACAAATTCGTATAAATAAAAAATTTAAAATAAAATAACTATGGTGTAGCTACCGCGTGGGGGCGATTGATCTGTGCATCTTCAGGTGAGGAATCTCAAATTCGAGTCATGAGGCATTGCTGCTGTAATCATAACAATGGCGAATCGCGCCATTAGAACACTAAGGGGATAAATGATGTTGATTGGTGGAAATCGAATCTGCTACTACTTGACGACAACAAGCAGATCTTGGGAAAAGGATCGGTGATATATTTCATGGCCAGCGATGCATGAAGGTGACAGTAGGATAAAGATCATTTATAGATCTCCGTGGTTAGTGCTGGCAATACGGATTAGGTCTTGAATGTACATCTTCTAAAGGTGAGGAGGCCGTGTAGATGTTGGTGGAGCAACGAGGAGATTTGAGATCTCCGGTGGAGGTGCAAGGCCAATGGGGAAGTCTAGCTAAAGAGAGAGCAGAAGGAGAGATTATCGACGGAGAGAGAAAAGAGAAGAGAGAGGAAGTTGTTTGGTAGAGAGAAAAGAGGAACACTACAAGAGTCGAAGCCTATTTGTCGTCATTGAATAGTGGCATTGTTGTCACTAATGTCTAGTTGGCACAAGTTGGCCATAGTTGTTGACCCATCACCACCAAGGTTTTTAGCGACAACAAACTAAAGGTGTGGAGGCCATGTAGATGTTGGTGCTAGCAAAACAGCTATAGGTCTCAAACGTAGATCTGCTGAAGGTGTGGAGGCCGTGTAGATGTTGGTGGAACAACGAGGAGATCTGAGATCTCCGATAGAGGCGCAAGGCCAACGAGGAAGTATAGCTAAAGAGAGAGCAGAAGGAGAGATTATCGGTTGAGAGAGAAGAGTGAAGAGAGAAAGGAAGTTGTTTGGTAGAGTTCTACAAGAATTGAAGACTATCTGTCGTCACTGAAAGGTGGCATTGTCGTCACTAAAATGTATGGTTGGCATAAACTAGCCACAGTTGTTGACCTATTGTCGTTAAGGTTTTTAGCGATGACAAATTAATTTTTTCTGGTGCCAACTGGCATTTTCTGGTGCAAGTAAGTGGTTTTGTGCCAGACTTTTAGAAACAACAATCACTTTGGCGCGACTTCCATAACTCTTCCACGAGAATTTCTTCACAACTTTTAACTGGGTCCCATTGTAAAAAATGAACAGTTTTTGAAGTATTTGTCATAAAGCATGTCGTTGCTATATTATCTTATAGCAACGACATCGTCGCGAATGGGTCCAATTCTTTTAGCGGAAGAAAGAGAGAGAGGGGAAGAGATGAATAGGAACAAAACGCCAGAGGGGTTATTTTAGTGTATGCAGGTTTTTTTTTTTTAATACACCGTGGTAAAGAAATTGCAAGAGTTTTTCTGCTTTTTGGAATAAATCAATCTACTCCAAAATAACATATATTTAAGACGAAGCCTAAAGTGTAGTGTCAAATCACTCAGAATGTATAATTGAGTCGAAACCCCACCGAACAGAGAACATGTCAATGTTCATAAAAAGCAATTTCGAACATGTCAATGTTCATAAAAAGCAATTTCGAACAATCTTACAAGCCTACATAATAGAGAACATAGCAATATTCACTGACAAATGCTTCCAACAATGTTACTTAAATGCTCAGATATTCATATCGCATCACGTTTTTGTCTTGAATCTTTGGTCTATTACAATTCTCCACGGATAATAACGTCCAACAATCTCACTAAGTGCGCACATATTCTTAACAGATCACATTCTTATCTTATATCCTAAGTTTGTCATTATCCTTGAATATATTATTCTACATGTTATGCATGAATCTAAATGCAAAAAATAACTCCCGGCTATAATTCATGTGCACAATTTCTAACGAAATCATCGATAATGAACAATCAATAACATATACATAGTAACTTGAGTGAAAATAAACAAATAATCAACAAGACATTTAAACAATTGTTGAAACACAAGATTTCGTGTTCTAAATTCCATATAGAGTAACATGAAGAATGATTAATGGGCTAAAAGAGCATACACTGACTAACATGGCATTTTCGACATAGAAGATGTCATTTCAAACACCAGTTGCGCCGTCCGGTCAATTGAAGAAGTTGCCTTGGATAGCTTTCCCCAAGAGCCCACTTTTACTTAATTACGATTGACCGAAATTCTTAAAAAAAAAAAAAAAAAAATTGCTTGTGCGGCTGATCGAGAAGCATCAAGCAATTGAGTCATAAGGAAAATAAGTTTCCGCGTGAGCAAAGTTATTATTCCCCATTTACTTTGCCTCACTCATTTTTCGTTTTTTTTTTTTTTTTTTTTTGGATTGGTTTTGCATCTGTTTTTTTCTTTTGTTTTAGTTTTTTTTTTAGTTTTTTTTTTTAAATAATTGGTACTCTGTGATAAGTGATATCTTGACATTTAAGAAACGTCCTGGTACCTTGAAATTGTTTTTAATTTATGAAATGTTTTTTATATGTTTTTTGTTTTTATTTTAATAATCTAAAATTAGTGAAAAAGATACCAAAAATATAAGTAAATAATATTACTGTGTCCAAATATCAATAAATGAATTTTTGATTTTTTTCTAACAAAAGAATTAAAAAAGGATTGACATACATTTTATGTTTAAAATATCAGCATTACGGTACCAGAAATAATTATTTTTAAAAACATGAGATACTATTTTAATATTATACCAAAATGATAATTATATAAACATGAGGATGCTATTTTAATATTGTAAAAAAATATAAGATATCAAGGTAAACAGAGAGTACCAAAAAGCACTTGTCACTGCAGTACTTTGCTAATGTTACAATCAACTTGGTATTAAATTAGTGATCTTGAAGAAATGAGCATGGAGTTTCTTATTGGGATTGCTGGAGAAATTACCAAATACACTATTGCACCAATCGGACGTCAGCTGGGATATCTATTTCACTACCAGAACAATGTAGACAAACTCGGCGACAAGATGAAAGAGCTGGAGGTTAAGAAGAAGAGCATCGATCATCAAGTCGAAGATGGTCGAAGAAGGGGCGAAGAAACTCATGAAGAAGTTGAGGAGTGGCTAAAGATAGTGGAAATGAGGTCTAAAAAGGCAGAGGATATGCTAAAGGATGAAGGCCACGACAGGGCAAAGTGTTCTTGTAGTGTTTCCTTTCCGAATTTGGTTTTGCGACATCAACTAAGCCGAAAATTGAAGAAAATGGCAGAAACTATTGCAAGTGAAATCCAAAAGGCTGATAACTTTCAGAATATTACTTCCCGTCCACCTTTTAAAAGTTCCTTCGAAAACAGAGACTTTGAGGTGTTTGCCACAAGAACGCCGACTTTGAGGGAAATAATGGAGGCTCTAAAAGATCCCAGTTTTAGAAAAATTGGAGTGTATGGCATTGGTGGTGTTGGCAAAACCACGCTTGTGCAAGAGGTTGCTCGACAAGCTCGGGAAGAAGAAAAAATATTTAGTGCAGTGGTCATGGTAACCGTGTCCCAGTCCTTTGACATTAAGAATATTCAGAAAGAAATTGCAGAGAAGTTAGGTCTACCATTGGAGGAGGAAAGCGTGTCAGTTCGAGCAGGTCGGCTACAAGATCGACTCAAGAGTGAAAAGAATATTTTGATAATTTTTGATGATGTATGGGAGAAACTCGAGTTAAAGGATGTTGGAATCGTTTTTGACAATGCCAACCAAAAGGGTTGTAAGATTCTAGTAGTATCGCGAAACCGGTATGTATTATGCAATGATATGGGTGTTGAGAAGAATATTGAGGTTGGAGTCTTATCCAAAGAGGAAGCTATGAAGTTGTTCAACAAATTTGTGGGCAATACAGGTGAAGAACATAAGTTCAAAGATTTAGCAACTGCTATAGTTGGAGAATGTGGAGGCTTGCCTATTGCAATTGTACCACTTGCAAGTGCATTGAGAAACAGAGCTAGTTATGTCTGGGAGAATGCTTTGAATAAACTAAAAGGGTGCCCAAGAGAAGGATATGAAACTGCATACCCAAGCATAAAGACAAGTTACGACTTTTTAAAAAGCAAACAAGAAAAACTGATTCTGTTGCTTTGTAGTCTACATAAAGAAGACACAAACGTGAGTGTGGAGGATCTCATGAGAATATATGGTGCATACTCCGACATGTTTCTCGAGGTGGATACACTGGAGGAGGCAAGAATCTCAGTGTTCACGTCAATTGATAACCTAAAAGGCTGTTGTCTGTTGTTGAGTGGAGATATGGATGGTACTGTTAAATTGCATGATGTTATTCGTCAAATCATGGTATCAATCGCACTCGAAGAGGACATGTGGTGTTTTGAAAAGTTTGAAAAGTTGAAACAATACTCAAACAGGGGAAGAATCGAAGATTCATCTGCAATTTCGCTAATTGATTGTGATATTAATCAACTTCCCAAAAACCTGGCTTGTCCAAGAGTACTGAAGCTACTTCTTGTGCATGAAGAAAATTATAGATCATTAAATTCTCCAGCTATACTATTTCCAGAAGGATTTTTTGAAGAAGCAAAAGAGCTTAGAGCTTTATGTCTACATTCTTTCAATGTTAAACCATTGCCTTTGGTATCTTCTTCTCTTCAAAATCTCCAAACACTCTCATTGCAAAATTGTGTTATCAAAGACATAGCTTTTATTGGAGAATTAGATAACTTAGCAGTTCTTGATCTTTCAAACTCCATGTTTGAGCAGTTGCCACAACAAATAGGAAAGTTGACTCGTCTACGCCAATTAAATCTGAATGATTGTGCTGATCTTAAATTAATTCGGCCTAATGTCATATCCCGCTTGGTACAATTGGAAGAGTTGTACATGGATCGTGTCCATATTGAATGGCGTATGAAAACAATTGATGGTGAGAGTACGAATGCCACTATTGATGAGCTAAATATGTCGCAACTGAGAGCTTTACATTTATGTATATCAGATGCCAGTGTTCTACCAAAATGCATGTTTGTCGGTGCAAAGTTGAAAAGTTTCAACATAACAGTTGGATACAAGAGATACCATGAGTACCAGGCAACAACTCCAAGAGTGCTGCAGCTCCTGCTTTACGAAGAGAGTCAATCACAAGAGTATGGCTTTCAAGAGTTGATGAAGGAGTGTAAAGTGTCACGCTTGGGTACTCTCCCAGGAATTATCCATGCAACAAGTTCAAGAGTGCTGCAGCTCCAGCTTCATGGACAGAGTCAATTACAAGACTATGGCTTTCAAGACTTGATGAAGGAGTGTGAAGTGTTATGCTTGGGTACTCTCCCAGGTGTTAACAACATTATCTGTCAGCTAGATGCAGATGGTTTCCCGCAACTGAAGGAATTATATATCCACGAAAATAATGAAGTTCAATACATTGTTGAGTCAACAGGGGAGATTCAACCCTGCAGTGCCTTTCAAAGCTTAGAGACTCTGGAGCTTGATTCTGTACAAAACCTGGAAAAGATATGCTGCGGTACATTTACAACAAAGCCATTTGAACGATTACGAAGGGTAAAGGTATCAAAATGTAACAAGTTAAAGAATGTCTTGCCGTACGTCATTGATAACAGGCTCGAAACAATCGAAGTTGTTGAATGCAATGCAGTGAAAGAGATAGTTTATCTTGAAAGAGATGATGCAATTAGTTGTGATAAAATTGAGCTTACTCATTTGCGCTCAGTGACGCTGAAAAGCTTACAAAATTTGAGTCACTTCTTCTCCTCCAAGATGGAGACAACTATTTGCCATGGTTCATCCCCAATTACTCCTGGCATTCCTTTATTTGATGCGAAGGTATAATTCTTTTAATTTTAGTTTTCTAATAAAGTCGGACCACTTTAATCTAAAATTACCTTTGAATTCAATTAATTTCATTTCAAATTATGCACTAACACATCACTCTTGTAAGAATTTCTTACCGTTAAAAATATAACTAATCTCATTGTATTATCTTCCCAAGCAATTTTGCCAGCTAAGAAAGTAAAATGTTTTCTCAGGTTGCATTTCCTAGCTTAGAGATCCTGGAATTGTGGGAGATGGGAATCTCGAATTTGTGGCCAAATCAGTATCTAGAAACTTCTACCATGCAAAATTTAACAAGGTTGGATGTTATTCGGTGTCATAAACTAAAGTATGTATTTCCTGCTGTGATTGTTGGAGGCCTGATGCAACTTGAGCGACTTCATGTAACCAATTGTTCCGCCATGGAAGAGATCATAATAGGAGTAGAAGAAGAAAGAATGAGCTCAAGAAAGATTTTGTTCCCTAAACTAAAACATTTGAGGCTTGATAATCTGAAAAGTCTACAAAGCTTTTGTGATGGTGATTGCAATGTTGAACTGGAATCCTTATTAGAACTTACTATAAGGGATTGTCCTCTGCTCAAGACTTTCACCACAAAGACAAGAGTGGATCAAGAAATTGGACAACCTCTGATCAATGAAAAGGTAACTCCTTTTGCTCTTTTCTCGTGACCATGCGTGTGTTGATTCTTTGTCTGGCACTTCATTATAAATTCTTTAGTTGTCTAGTTTATTATATTTTATATTTTCGAACTGAGAAGGAAAAATGTGTGCACTTATTGCACCACTGCAATTAATTGTTGGGAAAATAGTGGGTGTTTCATTATTACGGGAAAATGGAAAAGGTAGAGATTACTAGTACTATTTTCCACAATCAGATATATTTGACCCACAGGAAAAATATTAAAGTGAAAAGTCACTATTATAACTTGAACCTGGATACCTCTAAAAAAAAAACTTGAATCTGGATATAATATTTTGAGAAACACAAATTAATTTGATTTTTCCTTCCAAAAGTTTGTCTAAATACGTACACACATAATTATACATGCATAATTCATGAATTTTGATGAATTTTGAATGACTTACGTATTTTTTTGTGCGACTTCCCAAGAATTTATATTCTAAAATGATATGTTAAAAGAAGCAATAATATTAGTACCGTGTTTCAATCAAGTTACTTACAAAATTGGTCATATTCGCAGGTTGTGTTTAAAAATCTACAATGCTTGATTATTGCAATCTGCGACAGTATATTGGCCCTTACATCTGAAACTGAGAGCTTTCAACACCTTAAGACGCTAAGCATAAAATGGTGTGAGCTTATGGAAGAGGTAGTAGTGGTCACAAAAGAATCAGGTTATGATCAACAAAGGAATACGAAGAAGATCTCCTTTCCTAAACTTGAAATTCTTAAGCTTCGTCGCCTTCCAAAACTCAAAAGATTCTGTCTAGGAGATTGTACTATTGATTTTCCATCTTTATTGGAATTAAAAATTTCTTGGTGCCCTAAATTGAAAACATTCATTGCCAAGTTCACACCTTCAACAACTATAATTGAGAAAGACGTGGAAGAAAGAGAAGTGGCCGAAGAAATTTTGTTTAGCAGAAAGGTAATGTTATTTTTATACTTTTCCCTATTCTTTTTTCTAATTCCTGCTCGGTTTTCATTCTCTATGTACATTAATGGTAAATTCCTGATTATTTATACCTACAAATCACGAAATTTGTAAACTTCCAATTTGAAAGTTTTTCTACAATTTATGAACGTATAATCATGGTGAGAAAAAGTTGAACACAGGGAAAGTGTTTTAAATTAAGAATTTAAGTTGAATTAGTTGTATTTTAATATATGTTTTGGATCCTCTAAAATTCAGGTCGCTGCATGACTTGTAAGATTATAAAACTTTATAGTTGGATAGATAATAGTTTTTTAGTTGTCTTTTAAAGCAATTTAGAAAATTTAAATGATCACATGGCCAAATTATTTACAGTTGGTCCACACTTTATGCGTGTGCACTTGCTATACATGCAAAGTAATGCATGCGACGACATAATATTATATTGTACTAATAACATTATTTTCTTTATTTTAAATTAATTCTGTGTCCCGGAAACTTTCAATCAATTATAAGGAAACAAAAAACCTTCATTCCTTTCTTAGGGGAGAAACAAATAAATTTAGCTTTTTAAATAATCCTAGATAGTTCCACTGCTGTAATGGGTTGTTGGGGGAAAACACATGGACAGTAATTCTCTATTATGTTGAGCCACCAATGAATATAGAAATGTAAATTATAATCCAAACATTAAATCTGCATATAATCCTTTGAGAAATACAAATGAATTTGATTTTTTCCTGCCAAAAGAGTTGTCTGAAATTGTGTGTTATAAAATTTGATCGGTCAACTGTCAAGTAAGGGTTATTTTTGAGACCATATTTAAAAACATTGGGGATATACGTGGTATTTTGAAAAAACATTAGGGATATTTTTGGCATTTGAATAATAAGAGGTCTAAAAGCGTATTTTGACCAAACACGTAGGCTGTTTTAGGTATTTTCTTAAAACTTAACAAAAAGAATTTATTCATGAAATTTTGAGCCATGTTTATGTTTTGAAGAATTATAATGAAATGACATGTTTAAAGAACTGAATATAGTATCATAAGTGTTTCAATAAAGTCATTAACAAAGTTAGAAGTCTTCTTTACAGATTGGGTTTAAAACTCTACAACGTTTGACTATTGAAGTGTGCGACAGTTTATTGGCCCTGTGGGAATTAGCCACGTCTGAAAACATTCAACACCTTAAGAAGATAAAGATATATGGATGTGAGCTCATGGAAGAAATATTAGTAGTCGCAAAGGAAGCAGGTGATCAAGAAAGAAAGTTGAAGAAGATCTCCTTCCCTAAACTTGAGAGTCTTGAGCTTGATTTTCTTCCAAAACTCAAAAGATTCTGTCAAGGAGATTTTACTATTGAATTTCTATCCGCGTTAAAACTAGAAATTCAATATTGTACTGTTTTGAGGACATTCATTGCCAATTCGACATGTTCAACAAGTACTATAGAGAGAGTAGTCGAAGAAAGAGAAATGGCTGAAGATGTTTTATTCAACGGGAAGGTAATTTTCTTTTTACACTCTCCTTTTCTTTGTTTAGTTCCTATTCGGCCTTTTTTCCATTGGTTCTGTTATCAGGCAAATGATCATGATTCGATAAACTGATCTTTAGGCCCCAAAAAAATGAAATCAAATTTTAGATTAAAAAAACTGATAAACTAATCTTTAGATATAGAATGAAGTGATAAACTGATCATTAACATAAAAGGGATTATTTATACCACTAGCCCTCGAAGATTACATGATGTGTCAATTTGGCTCCCAACTATATTTAATTTAAAGGGAATATTATCATTTTTTTTTATTTGAAGATAAAGGGAATGCTACCTTGAGGTTTGCAAATTATGCAGAGTTAGCCCCTTCGTCTTTTAATATATCTAATAATTGATGGTAGAGGCATCATGAGATCCACTAAGATGGTTGATTGAAATTTTAATCGCCTAGTTAATATTTCTTAAGGGGCTATTTTGTGCATTAGATAAGACAACATTGGATAGGATAATCTTAAAAAATTGAATTGGAATAGATATGATAAAATTTTAGTTATTCCAATCCCATGTTTGGTGTTGTATTATTAAGATAGGGACCTTTTGAAAAAAAATTTCAATTTGGGTCCAATTGTGATTTTTTAAAATAAGAGGGGCAAAAGTATAATTACTAAAAATATAAAGTACATTTTTGACTCCTCATTTTTTAAAAAAATAATAATTTGACCCTAAATTTTATAAATTTTTGCAAATAAGTCCTTAAAATTTTTCATAATGTGCAAAAGTTTTGCTTAATCCTATACTTTAGCAAGGGATTGCTTAATCCCCTTTTAAGAGGATTCAAGCATGGATTAGATAAGCTTTTATCCAATCCATTCCTTTAAAGTTTTTCACTAAACAAAATATTAAGATTTAATCTAATCCAATGCTTCTTAATTCTTTGCATCATATATGCCCTAAAAATTTTAAAACAAAGATAAGAATTGAAAGGGGCTGAAAATGATGCGCAAGACAAAACTGTTATTTTATGTAAATCTATTGAGGAAAATGGATCTATTAATTGAAGATGCAGAGGAAATAATAAAGTGGAAAATTAGCGGTGAAAGGTTTTTACTGTTAATTATTAGACAGAAACAAGACAAAGGGGCTGACTCCATATATTTTACAAACCTCCAAGTATTATACTTTTAAAACTAGAAGTCAAGGGCTAAGTGGGGACGTATATTTTTTGGTTGTTTGTGTAAATAATCCAGAAAGGTCAAAGAATTGATAAACCCATAGAACATTGGCCTACTAGAAACGACTGCAAGAACCAAACTAAACGAAGGTATTTATATAGAATAGATTGCTATCTTAAAATCCATCTTGAATTCACGTTTTCTATCTAATGTTAGTCTCCTATATTGTGTCTAACCACCAAAGTCAGTTAAAAATATTTTATAATTTTTCAAATAACATAACTTAACATGGTTGGTTAGACATCATTTGGGATGTTAAAAATTGAATATGTGATCCAAATTATTATTATTATTATTATTATTATTTCTAGTAGTCCCAGTTATCCTAAAAGATTCACTATTTTGGATATTGCCAACCTTTAATATCTTTGGTTTATTTACCAATGTCATCAAAATTAGACATATTTAGACAGGCTCTAAAAGCATACATTTTGTTTGTTTACTTCTTAATCTTTTCACCTTTATTATGGTATTGTCTAAATCTTCTTTAAGGATACAAATTATAATTACTAACAAGTTAATTTGAGCCCAAATATAAGAGTATGGATACTAATTTATATTGCTTATTATTATTGTTAGACTTTATAATTTATGAACATATGACCAAGTTTAAGAAAAAGTTGGATACAGGGGAAGGTTTTAAGTAAAGAATTTGAGTTGAATTAGTTCTATTTCAAATAATATTTTGAATCCCTCTAGTATTTAGATCGTTGCATATCTGGCAAGATTACTAAACTTTGTAGTTAGATAAATAATATTTGTTTAATTGTGTCTTTCAAAGCATTTTAAGAAATTTAATTGTTTTCTCTGGTTGTATTTTTCAATTTAACGATGGTGTGTTGAGGAACCTGAAATAACTGGATATTCCGTCATGTAACAGATGATAGCAGTAGAAGAAGTAGGAATGAGCTCAAAAAAGATTTTGTTCTCTAAATTGACATCTTTGGAACTAAAAAAAATCTTGGAAGTCTTTATTTTTATTTCTTTTACAATACAATAAAATTAAAAAAAAATCTTCTTATCTTAGAAAAACAAACAAACCTGCTTTTAAATTATTCTAGTGCTATTAATTGTTGGGAAAAAAGTGGATGTTTCATTATTATGGGAAAATGGAAATGGTTGAGATTTCTACTATTTTCCACAATCATATATATATTTGACCCGGCAGGAAAATTATTAAAGTGAACAATCATAATTATAACTTGAATCTGGAAGCCTCCAAAAAAAAAAGAATCTGGATGTAGTATTATGAGAAATACAAATTATTTTGATTTTTCCTTCCAAAAGTTTGTCAAAATACGTACACACATACAATTATATATGCGTAATTCATTAATCTTGACGAATTTTGAATCATATGTGTTTTTTTTTTTATACGACTTCCTAAGAATTTGTACACTAAAATGATATGTTTAAAGAAGCAATAATATTAGTACCGTGTTTGAATCAAGTCAGTTACAAAATTGAAGTCATCTGCGCAGGTTGTTTTTAAAAGTCTACAATACTTGTGTATTCAAAGCTGCAACAGTATATTGTCCCTTACATCTGAAACTGAGAGCCTTCAACACCTTAGGACGCTAAGCATAGAATGTTGTAAGCTTATGGAAGAGGTAGTAGTGGTCACAAAAGAAGCAGGTTATGATCAACAAACGAATATGAAGAAGATCTGCTTTCCTAAACTTATAACTCTTCAGCTCCATTTTCTTCAAGAACTCAAAAGATTCTGTCTAGGAGATTGTACTATTGAATTTCCATCTTTATTGAAATTAGAATTTTGGAATTGCCCTAAATTGAAAACATTCATTGCCGAGTCGACACCTTCAACAATTATAATTGAGAAAGACGTGGAAAAAAGAGAAGTGGCCGAAGAAAGTCTGCTTAGCAGAAAGGTAATCTTATTTTTATCCTTTTTCCTATTCTTTCTTCTAATTCCTATTCGGCTTTCATTCTCTATGTACATTAATGGAAAATTCCTCATTATTTATACCTACGAATCACGAAATTTTACTTTTGAAGATTATAGTAGAGATAATTAGTTTGAATTTTTCTATTGTTAGTTTATATGGGAATAAGTAAACTTCGAATTTGAAAGTTTTTCTATAGTTTGTGAACGTATAATCATGGCGAGAAAAAGTTGAATACAGGGAAAGTGTTTTAAATTAAGAATTTAAGTTGAATTAGTTGGATTTGAATTATGTTTTGGATCCCTCTAAAATTCAGGGCGTTGCATGTCTTATAAGATTATAGAACTTTGTAGTTGGATAGAAAATATTTTTTTTTAATTGTGTCTTTTAAAGCAATTTAGAAAATTTAATTGATCGCATGGCCATATTATTTACAGTTGGTCCACACTTTATGCGTGTGCACTTGCTATACATGCATAGTAATGTATGTGACGACACAATATTGTATTGTACTAATAACATTATTTTCTTTATTTTAAATTAATTATGTGTGCCGGAAACTTTAAAACAATTATAAGGAAAGAAAAACCCTTCATTCTTTTATTAGGGGAGAAACAAATAAATTTAGCTTTTTAAATTATCCTAGATAGTTCCACTGCTGTAGTGGGTTGATGGGGGGAAAACACATGGACAGTAATTCTCCTATTATGTTGAGCCACCAATAAATATAGAAATGAAAATTATAATTAAAACATTAAATCTGCATATAATCCTTTAAGAAATACAAATGAATTTGATTTTTTCCTGCCAAAAGAGTTGGCTGAAATTGTATGTTATAAAATTTGACCAGTCAAATGTAAAGTAAGGGTTATTTTTCAGACCATATTTAAAAACATTAGGGATATTTTTGGCATTTGAAAAATAAGAGGTATAAAAGTGATTGTTTGATCAAACACGTGGGATATTTAGGTATTTTCTTAGAAAATTAACAAGAAGAATTTATTCATGAAATTTTGAGCCATTTTTGTGTTTTTAAGAATTATAATGAAATGACATGCTTAAAGAACCGAAGATAGTATTGTAAGTGTTTCAATTAAGTCATTAACAGAATTAAAGTCGTTTTTGTAGATTGGGTTTAAAACTGTACAACGTTTGATTATTAAGGGGTGCAACAGTTTATTGTCCCTGTGGGAAATAGCCACGTCTGAAAACATTCAACACCTTAAGAAGCTAAAGATACATGGATGTGGACTCATGGAAGAAATATTAGTAGTCGCAAAGGAAGCAGGTGATCAAGAAAGAAAGTTGAAGAAGATCTCCTTCCCTAAACTCGAGAGTGTTAAGCTTGATAATCTTCCAAAACTTAAAAGATTCTGTCAAGGAGATTGTACTATTGAATTTCTATCCCCATTAAAACTAGAAATTCGAAATTGTACTGTTTTGAGGACATTCATTGCCAACTCGACATGTTCAACAAGTACTATTGAGAGAGTAGGCGAAGAAAGAGAAATAGCTGAAGAAGTTCTATTCAACGGGAAGGTAATTTTCTTTTTACACTCTCCTTTTCTTTGTTTAATTCCAATTCGGCCTTACAAGATTACTGCTTATACATGCAGTGGTGACGACATACAATCTTATGCTGCATATCTTTATTTTCTTCCTTTTTTTTAATTAATTATGTATCAAAAAACTTCAATCAATTAAAAAAAATAACTTCTTTACTTAGAATAGCAAGCAAATAAAGCCTTTTAATTATTCTGCCGCTGAAATGGGTTGTTGAGGAAAAAAAAAAGATGTTTTACTCAAACACATCCACTACTATATTGAGCCACAGTAAACATAGAAATGAAAATTATGATTGAAATTTTAAATCTGCGTACAATCGTTTGATAAATGTAAATTAGTTCGAATTTGATTTATCTGTTATTATGCTAATCAAGAAATAAGTAAATTTGTAATTGACTGGTTTTTCTATAATTACCGGATATACAATAGTTAAGAAAAAGCTAAATGATAGACACACGTTTAAACAGATTAAGTTGAATTTGTTCAATTTTAAATTTTGTTTTGCATCCCTCCAGATCTGATCGTTGCACATCTTGTAAAAATTTCTTAAACTATGTAGTTATATCGATATATATATATATATATATATATATATATATATTATATAGGTGTCTTACAAAGGATTTAAGAACTTGAACCGTTTTCGCAGGTTGCATTTTCTAGTTTAAAATGGTTGTTTGTTACACATTGTGAAAATCTCAAGTATCTAGTAGCTTTCTCAAACGCTGAAAGCCTCGTGCAACTTAAGAGGCTCTGGGTAACTAATTGTTCGATGTTGGAAGAGATAGTTGTAGCAGTAGAAGAAGAGAAAGGAATGAGCTCAAGAAAGATTTTATTCCCTGAACTAGGATCTTTGTGGCTTCACAATCTCAAAAGTCTAAAAGCAATTTGTCCTGGAGATTGTGATATCGGAAGTACATCCTCTATAATGAATGATGTAAGAGATTGTCCTCTCCTTGAGGAAAAAATGAAACAGCCTCTCATCAATGAGAAGGTATAATTCTTCTTCTTTTCTGACCGTTAATTTTCATCCTATTTTAGTTTTTTCTATTCTTTATTTGTTTGCATATGTATAATGATATGTAGACGAGGCAAGAACGAAATATTGAAGTGATTAATTGATTTTTCGTAGAAGGTTTCATTCAAGCACTCTAATTATTTTGCTTTCATATATGCTGTAGATATAGAAAATTAAATAAGAAAAATAAAATATAGAAGAGAAGAAGAAAATGGTTCAACGAGGTTCGGCAGTATGTTTACATCTACAAACTAGGAAGAGAAAGAAAATTCACTAGTGAGAAGTACTATAAATAGAGCTCCATATAAATAACGGTTAAGTTACACAAAACTGAAACAAGACACTTCCTAACATAGAAATAAACGCAAACAAAGTCAAAACTCCTATAAAAAGTACTTTTTTTAACAGAAGAAACATGCACATAAACCTTTGTTTTTTCTTGAACTGTTGATATAGAACCTCTGTTTTGTAAACGAAGAATCATAAAGAATTCATTGTATGTAGCAAAAGTAAATTCCACAAACCAAATTATATATGCACATTATATCAACAAATTAAGCACAAAAAAAAGTATTTCCAACAATGAAAAAATAAACTATAAAAGAGAATAATATGCAATCCTTTTGTTTTTTAAGCACATGATGATAATTTAGAGAAGCATAAATGCACTCAGATGTAACAGAGATTCTCTTACTAGTTGCATCAAATTTTCTCTATTTTATTTTGCAGGTGGCGTCTCGAATATGTTATCCAAAAGAAGATGAGCAAGAGTCTTCTTAGAAAAAGACAATGCTGCTAATGAGTTATCCGATGAGGAATCGGCGTTTGAGAGCACATATAAGGCACCTTCAGCAAAGCCTTCTGTGTTGGCACCTTCTGCTGCTCCACTTTCGGTGCGGATAGCAACCATGGTCTCCAAAAAGTCACCTGCAGCCTAGAAGAAACCCATTGTAACTCCTCTAACTTGTTGCTCCAACAAAAACAAATAGTCTGCTTCTTTTCAAATTATGGACATCTTTGTTTTGCTATCATGTTTATCTTGTCTGGTGACAACATTTGCTTGGCTTAGTTTGCTTTGGCTTTCCTCATTTCAAGGAGAGCTAGAAAGACCTATTAATTATCTTTGTGTGTCTTTTCAAATAGATCATGCACGATAGAAACCTGATACTTCTGTTGGTTGTTCTATTTATAATGTTCATTCTATATTGAAAGTGTTAAATGTGCGACAATCATAATTCTCTTGAGATGTGAGGATCAAGAAATAGTGGGTTGTGCAGTCTTATATCACCTGAGAATGATCATAGGTAGTGGTTCATAAGTAAAGACACCACCTTCCAATAGCATGAGGTATTTTGGGTTAAAGCCTAACAGTAAAATTATACGGGCTAAGGCCTAAAGCGGATAATATCAGACTAAGCAGAGATGCGGATAATTACAGATAGTATTAGAGCCTTGACCTAGCCCGAAATGTGGCCAACAAGAATGCTAGGCCCCCAAAGTTTAACATCCATGAGTTTTAAAGTAGAGTTAGTTATGTTAAGTTTAATTATTAAGCGTGCCAATGTGATTTTGATGTTAATTTCAATTAACTTAAAATTTTGTTACATTTGTTGTATTTAAAAATTTGATTTTTGGTTTTAAATACCAAATGACATTTTTGCACCATATTTCCCTATAATTACAAAAAAGTCATTCAAGCTCCTCTTTTTATTTTTCTTCTTTCCCTCTCTAACTTTTCCCTCATTCTATCTCTCTCTTGTCTCTCTCTCTCCTCTCCCTCTTTCCTCTAATTTTTCCCATTGATTTGAGGCAAGGAACGATGTTCAATTCACCCAAGAATTTTTCAAAATGCCATCGAGGTTAGCTTTCTCTTTTTCTTTAAAATTTCAAAGTTTTAATTTCAATTTTTCAAACTTTCCTTAGATGTTGAATCCTAGCTTCTTTGGGCTCAAATAATGTTCAAATTCAAATTATGAAATGTGTTTCACCATGAATCTAAGCTTTATTTGAGCAAAAATCAATTTAACTAAGTTTTGATGTTTTTCTTTGATTTTCAAATCAAAGGTGAGATTGGGTTTAAATTTGGGGATTTTGTTTCTAAAAGGTTTAGAGTTGTTTCCTTATGCTTCCTGCATATTTTCTAGGTTTGAAATGGGGAAAAATAGGTTTAAAATTAGGTTTTGAGCTTGGAAAAGTCGAGGCTCGAACTCTGAAAGTTTTCAAATTTTGCCAATTTGGTAGGCCGATCATGAGCATCGGCAGGCCAGATTCATAAGTCCGGCAGGCCGAACTCATCCTTTCGGTAGGCCAAATTGATACAGTTCGGTAGGTCGGGTCTGGATGGTCGATAGGCCAAATTGTGTAGGTTCGACGGGCCGACTGAGCACCACAAAATGGTATTTTTACTCATAGTTTTCAATGTTTAATGATTTAGAAATGTTTTAAAAAGGATTATGATTTTGTGTCATGATTATTTTGAGTAAAAAATGCATACTGATAATTAAATTAACATAATAATATTTGTTGAAGCATAATTTCTAACTTTAAATATAATTTTTAAGGTTTTGAATGAGGATGGAGTTACATTAAATTTTGTTTAGAGCTAATGGTATTGAATTTCAAAATGAGGTAGGATATTTCCTATCCCTTCTTTGGTAGCCCCCTTTATAAATTGTTTTGGCCAAAGTTTAAATTCTTAAATGGTTTTGATAATGATTTCTATCTTGGATCTTGAAGTTATTGCGTGTTGATATTCTTTTTCGAATTCTCAAAACCCGTATGAAGATGTTTTATCAAGTTTCTTACAAGTAAGTGTTTATTGATTTTTGTCATGGTTTTGAGATTCATTTTAGTAAGTATGATTTGTGAATAATCCTTTCTTTATAACTTTGAGTTTTGAATAATATGTTTTTAACTGATTATCCTACTAAGCCTTCCGCTCACGTTTTATTATTTTTAAAACCTTTCCCCCTGGTTTGAAGAGGAAGGAGCATGAGTAAAGATGGTATTTTCTCTGAAACTGTTGTATGATACGTGTACTATTCGACTTGTCTCGATGTCACGTTGGCTATGTCAATTACATAGCCTAATTTAAACTATAAATGATAATTTTTAGTACTTTTGTAATAATATTATGATTTACCTACCCGTCTTTGTGGTAAGCGTCCACGTGATAATGATTGCCGATGAGATTTTAGCTAAGCAATTTAATTTACATTCATTTACCTTACGTTGATTTACTCCATTTAATTAATCTTATTTAATTTAACGTTCAACACCTTCCCCCACCCCACCCCACCCCACCCCAACCCAAATTTTGGGACATTATAAAAAGTGGGGTGATTGTGACAATGATAATTCCATTGAGGTGAAGAGGGCCAAAAAGGGTCGGTTATGCAATCCCACATTGCCTAGATATGGCTATAGGTAGGAGTGTTTACGTATTGAACTTCGCACATTAGAGATAAATTTGTATATACCAAATTGGGATTCTTCCAATTCAAAACTAGTATGTGACAGTCTCAATCCAATTTGATTCGATCTGCAAACAATGGATTTTACGGATTAGAACATGTGGATTTATATATTGGGGTATAAATAAATTTAAAAAAAAACTTTCTATAAAAAAGTAAATTAAAAAACTAAAAATAAAAAAAAAGCATAATATAACATAACATAATTCATTAAAATTTAACAAGTTACAACCCAATCAAATGCAAGTCCATATATATTACAAACCACACATAACTTTAAGAAAAAGATAAACTTTCTAAGGCTAGGGTTTAGAATTTACCCAAAGGATTTCCAAGCTTTTTGGTTCTCCTCTTTGATACTTAAAACTTTGCCAATCCTTCTTGACAATATCCATGACATAACCTATAAAAAACCCATTCAAAGCTCAAGGAAAAACACTAAAACACTTGGGAAAAATTTTCAAATTTTAAATCCAAAGTTGATTATCCTTGCTCAAAAGTGCTTGAACTGTACTGACCAAGAAAATCCTTAAATTAAATAACATAATTTATATATTTAAATCAAGGATTTTCTCAAAAATATTACATATTAACTTTGTGATTGAAGAATTTACACAATTAATATAAGAATATTCCAAAAAATTCTATAGTAAACTTTACATTTAAATTCAATAACTATTGTAATTTAATAAATTGATTAATAAATTCTACCGTTACTAAGACGGAAAAATTTTCAATCTATAAATAACTTGTGAAATTTAATTATGAGAATTTTCGAGTACAGTATAATGTTAGCAGTGTGCCAGGAAACACAATAACACATATTAGATCCTTAATTGCTAATTAATTTAAAACCATTGCTACACAAGAAACAATATTGACAAAAAATGTTGCACGAACTCGGACAGTAATACTATTAAAAATTATTTCATTATTGAGTCTGAATACTGAAAAAGTCAAGTTTAGATTTTTTATTAAGCCTAAAATAAATTTCTATACTCAACGCAGTCAAAATCAGCACGCGACTAAACTTATATAGATATCGGTTCATACTGTGGTTGGCATGTCATATTATTTGAAAAATAGGAGAACTGTCAGATATTAAAATTTTCATGTCAGCTAAGTTAATCATTATTAATAGTATGAAAATTATCTACTTAAGGTGTAACTTGCAAGAATAAATTTGGGACAAGAATCCCTTAAATCATGCTTATACCCGATGATGTTTGTACTTGGCAATTAATAGAACAAATCCCACACTTTACTCTACCCTTGTAATGGCGCCACACTTAGGGAATGCTAAGCCTAGTTTAAGCTTCATTAGGCCACTTCAAGGACTAATTAATCTTAGGTTAGGTGGGGAAGATTGATTAAATAAGGTCTATATATAGGTGACTGTCACAACTTTGCTTCACTCTTCATTTCTCCACTTCTTTCTCCACCGTGTATCCCAAGGCCTCCAAGAAAACAAAATTTGTGCTTTTAATTTGCTTTTCAAAACCAAAACTCCAATCAAGCCACATCCTAAACACTTCCCTACAATTATCACAAAAAAAAATTATCTTCAACACAAAAAGAAGAAGAAGAAGAAAGAGGGACTCTTAGAGCATTGGGACTAAGGTAATATCTTCTCATTTTCTTCCACTTTTCCCAGCAAAAAATATATTTATATATGTTCTTTAGGTAGCCTTGACATGAAAGACCAAACAAAGCTAGGTTTGTACATGATTAAGTTTGTGATTTAGTGTTGTTATAAGAAGAGGGAAAAGAGGAGATAAAGGCTTTAAGATTACCTACTAAGAGTTGTCATCAACGGTAAGAAATCTAAATTTTTCTTAATTTTCTAAGGTTAAAGTTTATAACTTTATGATAGATTTGATGATTTGGTGAGGAAATAATTTGTAATAATTGTTTATGTATTGATTAGTTTAGTTTGAGCATGTATAGAATACAAAAAATTAGTTCTTGCATGTTAGGATTATGCTTTTTGCAAGTATTAGTTTGCGAAAAAATTTTCCATAAACTTTGAACGCATAAATGGAAGCCTTGGAGTCATTTTAAAAACTTTTCCGAACACGGAATTTTTAGTCTTCGATGTTGAACAACATCCTATACTAAGCAAAAATACAATTTTGACTCTAAATAGGCTTTTCGAGCATTTTCTATGGACTACCCAAAACAGTCCCAAAAACTGCCTTAAGGGAGTCCCAAAAATGCCTAAAGCAGTTTGTGAAAACTGCCAAAACAATTTCTTGAAGTGCTAAAATTGTTTTGCAGTTTTTGGGCCATTTTAGGTCTAAATTTCATGTTTTGTCTAAATTTCATGTTTTGCCAAACATAAAAGTTTTAGATTTCAATAAGATGAAGAATTGTTGGGGAGAAAATTTTTCCAAAAGCTGCATCTAAAATATAGTTATGGTCAGTTTTCCAAAACTATCCAAAAACTGTATATTTAAGCAGAAAATAGTTTTGAAGTTCTGGGTCATTTTGAGATCGAGTTGTAATTTTCGCCAAACACGAAAATTTTAGTTTTCAGTAAAATGAAGAACTTTTATTAAGAAAGTTTTGTGAAAATATGCTTTAATTGGGATTTATAAAAACAATCAAAACTTTTTAATCAGTAAAATTTTCAAAGTTTAACTAGGAAACAATTATGCTAAAAAATAGTAACCAAAAGTTTAAAACAAACATGAAAATCATTGTTGAGGGATTGGGTTCCCCGACCGGCAGCTAGCGGGTCCCTCGAACGTATTGCCGGGGAGGCTGCACGGGGAGCCTTTACGTGGATTTGCCTCCGGCAAGGGAAGCACGTCCCCCAAGAGTCGAACAATTTTCCTCTTGTATAAGAGAGTTTTAGGCCTATCCCAAGTACCAAATTGGTTGGATTGGTACCTGAGATAGGCTTAAAACTCTCTTATATAAGAGGAAAAAGGTTCGACTCCTATAGGACACGTTCCCCCCGTCGGAGGCAAATCCACGTGGAAATTGGTTGGATTGGTACCTGGGATAGGCCTAAAACTCTCTTATACAAGAGGAAAATGGTTTGACTCTTGGGGGACGTGCTCCCCCTGCCAAAGGCAAATCCGCATGGAGGCTCCCCAAGCAGCCTCCCCTACGATACGTTCGAGAGACCTGCTAGGCTCCGGCTGGAGAACCCAATCCCTCAACATAAAAATGCACGTTCGGGTGAGGCACTCGACCCTGAGTTAGGTTCCAGGGTGGACCCCCTATGTATTGTTGGTCCGAGAGAGCCCCAGCTCGAGGAAAGACCCAGCTCAGATTTGTTTTGCCTCCAGTGAAGGAGCACATCCCCCAGGAGTCAAACTCGTATTGGGATTGGTACTTGGGATAGGCCCTAAAACCCTCTTATACAAGAGGGAAAAAGTTTGATTCCTAGGGGAGCGCTCCATCACTGGAGGCAAAACAAAGCTAAGTTGTGTCTCTCCAAGAGCGGGGCCCTCTTGGACTAACAATACGTTGGGGGGTCCATCCTAGGACCTAACTCGGGGTCGAGTGCCTCACCTAAACATGC
Organism: Artocarpus heterophyllus; assembly: GCA_025403435.1. Classification (NCBI taxonomy): domain Eukaryota; kingdom Viridiplantae; phylum Streptophyta; class Magnoliopsida; order Rosales; family Moraceae; genus Artocarpus; species Artocarpus heterophyllus. The sequence goes on from CM046328.1 coordinate 24,821,130, forward strand.
GTTTTTATGTTGAAGGACTGGGTTCTTCGGCTGGAGCCTGATGAATCCCTCGAACGTATTGCCGGGAGGCTGCTCGGGGAGCCTCCACGCGGATTTGCCTCCCACGGGGGGAGCTTGTCCCTTAGGAGTTGAACCTTTTCCCTCTTGTATAAAAGAGTTTTAGGCCTATCCCAGATACCAATCCAACCAATTTGGTTGGATTGGTACCTGGGACAATTTGGTTGGATTGGTACCTGGAATAGGCCTAAAACTCTCTTATACAAGCCAGGCTCCGGTCGGGGAACCCAATCCCTCAACAATCATTAAGACACATATTTAAATAAAGTGATTTTATGGAGAAAAAACTTTAAAAGGAAAACTACCTTCAACATATGATTTCATATTACCTTTCTAAAAGTAATTGAAAAAATACCTTTCGATACCAGTATTTGTAAACAAAGATTACGTGACTATAAAATCCTATTTTACAATAAACCAACAAATTACAGTGCTCTAGAAAGATAATATAAGCCCAAGATTTAGTGGGTTACTTGCTTCGGAAATTATTTTATAGAGCAATTTTTATTTGAAACTTTGAATTCTATGGACGAGATTTTTTTAAAGATAAGCTTTAATAGTTTTCAATTTAACACCAATTTATCTATCATAAAAACCCAATACGCTAGAGTTTGAGTACTATGATGTTAAGCATATGTCCAATGTGTAGTGTATATGATATCCTAATCTTATTTTCGGGCTTAACGGGCTTAGAACTAATTATGAGCCAATTAAATGGATTTAGAATATGGCTATTTAGAACATAGAATAAAAATCATGAATTTAAGAAATGTTTAATTTAGTGGATTAACAACATATAGATTTAGTGACGATAGATAATTAATTAATTGTTGATAGATTAATTAATTATCAACTTTGATATGAACTAATGGCAATTACGGAAAAATTTAAATATTATGGCGATTTAATTAAAAATTTAATCCTTGTAACGATCTAAGAGAGTGATCAAATTCTCACGATTATGTTAAAATTAAAAATAGTATAAAATACATTTTCTTACACACTCTTAATGGGTGTCTTATATCACTCTTTAAAAGGAGGTAAGGAATTGCAAGTAAATAGAGATATCTATTACAAGAAGACAGGTGAGTAGGAATCTCACTACAATACGGATAGTTTAAAATAAATGTTTTTCTAGATGTTGTATGCATGTTAAAATTCAAATTACAGTGTGCTATGCCATGACATATTGCATGCTCAATAGAAAGACTAGTGAAACTACTAAGTGTAACACCCGCCTATTTTTATGTAATGAATCACGTTAAGTTAGTAACGACGTTAATGATATTTTATTAATAAATTATGATATATGTAATGACATATGATGTTAATGTTACTAACTTTTTATGACAAGTTTTATGACAGGTGACGACCGCATGGAATCGTTGTGCTCAAGTGTTCATGATTATTTTGATGTATGTTTAATTATGATGCAATGATGTATGAATGTTTTAATTTATGGCATTTATGGACAGCTCGGCAGGCCGGACTTTTAAGTTCGGCAAGCCAAAAAGTCTACCCAAGATCGGCAGACCGAAGGAAGCCATCGGCAGGCCGAACTTGGTGGAACCAATAAGCTGAAGGGGAAAATCGACAAGCCAAACACGGCTGACGAGCAGTCAGCAGAAATCTCTCTAAAATTATGGCTGAGTTAATTACGTTAATTGGATGATTTAATGTGATTAATTGGCATAATAATGGAATGTTTTATCAGTTAAGGAAAATAAAAAGGTTTGACTTTCCATTGATTTGTGTTATTTTAAATTGTTTCCTATTTTAAGAGGGCAAAATATGGTAAGATGTGATGATTTGTTTGACTTTCCTTTTTCTTTTCTCCTTCCTTCACGCTTTGTGTTGTCAAACAGTCAGAAGTTCTGACTAAATGAAGGGCAATGAATGTTCATTATACTTGTTACGTTAAAATTTTTAACGACTCTTTTCCTCACACGTTATTTTCTCCTCTCATTCACTATCTGAGACATTTTTTTTTATTTTCTCTCATTCTCACGTTTTTTTTTCTCTCAGTTCTGAGACGTTCTCTCATTCTCATTCTTCCTCTTCTCTTCTCTATGAATTTCTCTCTCTATTCCGAAAATTCTCTGCAAGAAAATTGTAAGAAAAGTTGTATTTTTCTTGGTTAAAGTCAAGGGTTTTGAGAAGAAATTTCAAGGTAAGAACTCAGTTTTTCTTTGTGTTTTTGAAAGAAATTCTCCTCCTCAATTCGTCTACATTATCTTTTTTTAGGTATTGTATTTGTTTTGAATTTTTAATATGTTATGCATGTATGTGTTATGAGATGCTTTCCTAAGTTTCAAGTTGTTTCAATGTTTTTATGATAAAATATGAATTTTCTATCTTCTACCCCTCATAGTAAGATTTTACTGTTTAATCTTCATGCATGAAAAAAAAAAAGTAATGTTATTCAAGGGGTAAATATGATGTTTTTCATGATAGTCGTCAAGAATGTGCATATATAATGTATGATGAATGTATTTTATGTTATGAAATTTTTATGGGAATTCATTAAGAAAACTGTTTTAATAATTGTTTGATAAGTTAGTTTTAGGCCTAATTAAGTAGATGATTCTCACTTAATATTTTTGTTAGTTTTGAGTGATTTATAAGAATTTAATAGTGTTTTATGTTCTTTTATAGGTTTTGAAGGAAAACGATGCATAATGGCAAAGCGTAGGGCAAAGCAGACCAAAAATAGACTCAGGGTGAAATGGAGCCTAGACGCCAACTATTGTGCGCCTAAGCGCTGCTACAGATGAAGTTTCACACAAAAAACCCGAGTGCATAGCGCCTAGGCGTCACAATTTGGGCGCCTAGGCGCCATTTGGGAGGCCAGTATTGCGCCTAGGCGCTATAATCCTGGCGCTTAGGCGCTACTTTGAAGCCTAGGCGCCGTATTAATGGCGCCTAGGCGTCAGTTCAGAAAAGCTTCCACGTACAAGTATAGCGCCTAGGCGCTACAATCATGGCGCCTAGGCGCCGTAATGAAGCCTAGGCGCCAGAAAATCGAGCCTAGGTGCCATTGCGATCCCAATTCAAACTCTAGTATAATTTCGTTCCAAAATTGCCATTTTAAACCTTAGCCTATAAATAGAACATTATGAAGGGTTGGAGCACGAATTCTAATAGGGAAAAACTACAGACAAGAGGGAAGAACTCATTGCTTTGGAGAAGAAGAACCGTGCAACCCAGAGATGAAAATCATCTTCGCATCCAAACACAGTTCTTTTCCTGCACTCATCATGTTTAAGATATTATTTAGGATTGTTTTTAATTTCATTAGGATCTAATTTTCTCTATTCTAGGGCTACGATATAGCCGGATTATGAATGTTTACTTTGTTTAATTTAATTCAATTCCATGTTTATTCATTATCTATGCTAAGTATTTAATCTAATCTTAATGCTTGTAAGAATTTGCGCACCTTTTGCATGATATGTGATTTAATTTGAGGCTGAGAAGTGATAATTAAATTAGACCATGATTGAATGCCATGAGATCATCATAGGATAGAGATATCTATGAGCCTTGTGTAACACTACGAATTTCTTGTTCTTAATGAATCTTGGTAAGTTTAGAGTTTTCACAGAGATGTAGGAAATTTGCTAACTAGGATAAATTATTAATGCTTGAGAAAGATTAATGACTACCTAAGAGAAATTCGTTATCGGCATAGGAGTAAACATCAGTTGATTAAATTAGATAACTTGAATAGGATTAATTTAGGTGAAATCAAATGCCCTAGTCTTTTATTTATTTAGATTTTCATTTATATTTTTTTGTTTTGTTATTTTTCTATTTTATATTTGATTGTTCAAATAATTTTAGAGTTAACTAATTTTGGTACTTAGCTAGATTAACGCAATCCTCGTGGGAACGATACTCTACTCACTCTTTATTACTTGTTAACGATACGTACACTTGCATTAGAAAATCCACAACAATGTTATTTTTGGATTTTGTTTATAAAATGTTATGTATGTTTAAATGATTTTATGATAATGAAATAATAGTATGCATGATAATATGGTGTTTGTATGAATTTTAATATTAAATATATATATTTTAATTGTTCAAAAAAAAAAATTTTAAAGATAATTATGTTCAAAAGGTATGGTTTGCATTTATATGCTTAAGGTAATTTTTATGATTTAAGAAAAATTATAATAACATGTTTATGTGATGACAATTTTTATGGTTATGAATTATGTTTGTAAAATGAGATGAATGAATATATATATATATATATATGAATGATATATGAAAGAATGATATATGAATGAATGCTTTATGATAAGTATTAATTTTATTGTATTTTTAAATGGATAAATGGCATGAACACTCAAAGAAGCGAGCACATCGAGACTGCGACGTTATCACCAAAAGTATATTAAGGTTAAGTAAGCTAGCGTTAAGGTAAGTACATTCTCACCTGCAACATGACATGTTCTACAAGGTTTGATGATATATTCACAATGTTATTCATGATGATTTTATGGTTATTTTCTTTAAAGGATTTCTTATGAAAAATTATCATGATTTAAAGTTATGTATGTATGATGATGACATGTTTCAAAGCATGAAAATTATATATATATGTATCACCTAATAAGTGTTGCATACCAATGCTATGAAATGATATGTTATGATGTCATATTTGGTTTGGGATTAGCTACCCTTCTCCTCGCATGACGGCGCACCTACAATGATATTCATGGTGCAACACTTGGGCCCTAAAGATAAAATGGAAGATGTTTTAAAATGGTCAATGAAATGAAAAATATGTTTCTATGGAATTGTGCTTAAGGCACTTTTATGATATGATGACAATGATGATGATGATGTTTATGTAAGTTTTAAATTGTGAGAATTATATGCACTTACTAAGCATTAGCTTATTCAAGTTTTATGTCATGTTGCAGATAAGGGTAAGAAAATCATGGAATAGATAGAGGACATGGGAAGGCATGTGAGCACAAGGCACGATGAATTGTAACCGGAAGAAACGCCAAGATGAACGTCTTATGTTTTAAATCAAGTTTTATAATTAGAACATTATTTTTATGTTAAGTTTTAAGAATACTTTAACTATGGTTTTATAAGTTATTTTATTATTTTAATGAATTTTGATCTTCCGCATTTTTATGAAAGTTAGTTTGTTTTAAAAATTAAGTTTTCTCAAAGATTTTGGCTCGATCGGCCTGTCAATGTCCAAAAGTTCGGCCTGCCGAACGATGATAGATTTTAAGCCAGTTTGCAAAGCCTCTACCGGCCTGCCGATTGAGGGAACTCCGGCCTGCCGATCATGTTTAGCCTGCCAAGTCCCAAGTTCGGCCTGCCAAAGTCCCAAGTTTGGCTTGCCGAACTGTAGGAGTAAATGACTTTTATATGATGTGTTGATTAATGGGATACGATGTGATAATTTTTATAAGTCCTGATTTTACAACTTTGTATATCTATTTTATTAATATAAATTATGATATGGAATGAGTTAAGTAATGTTATTTAACAGTGATAAGTTATAAAAAAAATGTATGAATGGATCCTGGTTAAGTATGTTTTGTTATATTTATAATTTAAAGTATTGTCTAAGTTTTGGACTTAAGTTTATGATTGAAGTTTAAACATGTAAAAATGTAAGAATGTAACGACATCTGTGACGTCCGAACTAAGGGGCGTTACACTAAGGATGTATTAATTAAGAGAGTCATATGAACCTCTTAACTTATGGAGAGGCTTACAATGTAAAATAGAAAGAAGAATTAAATTTGATCACGATGTTGTTAGGACCTTGCAAACCTTAACATCCTATCGATTGCGTGCAACCAATACGACTACTCGGGCCTGATAAATAATAAGACAAGATCATAATTAAGCATAAACGATACCTGCATTTAATTTTATTACATGCTACTTCAATTATTTTGCGAGTTATTATTCCTACTTGCTTAACAAAAGCTCATTCAAGAATATTCATACTGTGGGTAAACGACACATCAGTAATGCTTAGTAGACAGCGGTGAAGCGGCAAATGATTAAAGTGAAACCATAGGAATGGATACTACATGCCTTAATTTCCCCAATAATTTTGACATATATTTCTCTTTTGATAATTATGACTCTGGTGATATTATGTATAACTTTATAACTCCAGTACTAGGCACGTTTTGAGATAACTATTAAACTACTAATTAATATTATTATCTCTATTGTAACAAAAAGTAAATGTAGTGTTAAATTAAAATTGATTACCAATGTTAAAAAAAATGTTCCGTAAAATTAAGTAATCTAAGTAAATATATGTCTAAGTAATTAAATAACGGCCATGTAAGTAAGGTCGTTACAATTGATATCAGAGCTGGTATCCTGTCATCCTACTCCATATCATCATGTGCCTGGTAAGCCACAGTCCACGTAAGTTCGAATTTATTTGTGCTCTTAAGTTATAATTATAATGTTAAATTATATTTACTAATATTCTAGAATAAACCATGGCCGAGCCAATAGATCCTCAACAAATTGATGCCAACGGCAGAGCAGCAGTCGCATTCCGAGATATGGTGCTTGGTACCTTTTCAAGGATCCGCCAGCCTCACTTGTTGACAAAGTGGATCAACGACTTGGAGGAGATATTTGCCTTAGGCTATATTAAGGAACGTCAATGACTCTATCTAGCCACCACTTGATTGAGAGGTCACGCTTTGGATTGGTGGCTAGGGTTGGAAGCCGTACACCAACAATGAGATTGGAATGGGTTTAAAGATCAAGTAAGAGCTGAGTATGGGGAAGTACAAGGCGGTGTAGAGTAAATCCCCGACGAGCCTAGGAATCCTCTCATTTGGGACAACATACAGCTAAGATGTTATGAGGCATTAGCAGCTATCTGGGATGCTTATGAGGGTGAATCAATGGCACATTATTACCAAAGATTTAGAGACGCCATATTGCCCAATATTCCACTTGTCATTCCTACGTCAGCTATTAATGCCCTTGTTTGGAGAGGTGTACCCCATGAGGTACGAAAGTGAGTGCCATATCTAAGATAATATCACAGCATCCAGCATTTTCTAGTAGAGATTGTGTGTGGAGAACAACAGTAGCTCCAAGTCAAAATGGCAACGATGAAACACAACTGGGGGGCGAGCCAAAGGGCATCCTTAGGATGACAACAACGATGAGCTCTTAGATTAAGAGTATGTGCCAGGAGCACAGAATGATGACAACAATGATGATGCTCCTGATTATGTACTCGAAGCATACTTCGATGTTGCTGATGACCAGCCTTTACCTGAGCATGTCATTAGAGCTAGCAACAACGAGTTTTTCTAGGAGGAGAACCCCCCTGAGGACGAGTTCTTTGAGGATGATGAATTCATGGATGACGAGTCGGATGCCGAGTCACTGATGGATAGAGATTGCCACTCTTAGTCTACCATTTTGTATATAACCTTTTTATTTATTTTATTTTCTTTTATTTAGTTGTACGGTGAGAAGTAGCAACCACTCTTACTAGATGTTACCATGTCTTTTGATATATTATGGGAAGTGGTAGCCACTTTCACTAGATGTTACCATGTCTTTTGATGTTTTATGAGAAGTTGTAGCCACTCTCACTAGACTATATTTTACTTTTGAGTTACTAGGGAAGTGTTAGTCCACTCTTAACCAGAATTATTGTAATGAACTCTTATAGATATACGAACGTGTATGGATGATGCTACGGAAAGTGATTCATACTCCTAAAAGCTATGATTAAAAAGTTTATGTTTATCTGAAATCATGCAATAAATATTGTTTTCGATGTTTTTGTGCCATTATAATTTATGTGAATATGGGTAATAATTCATGTGGATATAAATATGAAACGCATATAGAAATTTCGTAACTTTACTCATTGAAGATAGGAGCATGGTTAGATATCAAGCTTAAGCAGCCTGACAGCCGCAAGAAGTTGATATGATGGCACAAATTGCAGAAATGAGAATGTAGCTACTGGCCCAACAACAAGAGATGAACAAACTATGTTAGTAGTTGGCATAGCAAAATCCAACAGCTCCAGCTGGAGGGGTACTGAACCAAGGGAACTAGCTTACACAATAAGACCCTCTAAGAGTAGGGAGGACATAACAACCAAGAGGATCCTCCTGTACCGGAAGATGCGCTTGGTGGTGATTTTGATTGAGTTCCGTTAACGGGGTTGAGATTGAGCAACCCCCTGTTTGGCATTGTGGTGGGAACCACGGTTCCCACCACAAACTCAGTTATAAACAGTGTAAAGCTCTCACATGCTACAGTAACAATTTAAAAAATTGCTACAGTGTAAAGCTTTCACATGCTACAGTAAAAGTGGTTCCCACCACCGGTTCCCACCACCTTCCAAACACCCCCAAGAGAGAGAGGGAGAGAGGGAGAGAGAACGATGGAGAGGTTAGAGAAATTCATTGGTAAGGCAAAAAGATGAAAAAATGGAAAAGAGAGACCTATCATGAGAGGAGAGAGAAAGAATTTGGCGGAAAAAAGAATTAGGAAAAAAGTAAACTTAAAGAAAAAAATAGGAAAACAAAAAATAATTAATTAAAAAGTCTTTTACTTTTAATAGTTTGTCGGTAGGCTTTTTACTTTCAAAGGTTTAAGTTTTGGCCAATTTATTACAATTTCCCTTAAAGTAAGGGTTAATTTGATAAATATCACTTCTAAGTTTTCACTTTTGATTATCACAACTTTAGAAAAAAAAAAAAGAAAAAACATACCATTTTGGAAAATAGAAAGAGATAGGGGAGAGAGAAAAAGACGCAGAAAGAGAGAGATATAAACATGAAACATAGAATGAGGAAAGAGAAAGGGGGAAAAGTTAAGTGGTGAGATTTTTTGTAAATGTAAATATAGACATATTATATGTCAAAAATGGTATGAATCAAACGTTTAGAAAAAAAAAAGTACAAAACATTAGTGTTGTTAAAGATATAGTTTGAAACCCAATTTTCTCTTAAATTTAATTGGTTAAGGGTAAAATGGGCAATGGGAAAATTAGCCCAACGTCCCTCTCATCTTGTCTTTTGTAGCTCAATATCCAAAAGCGCAAGTCCCAGAGGCTTCCCTTTAGTGAGGAGACAAATGACCACAGTTACAAAGGTCAAAAGAGATCAAAGCCCCATGTCAGATTTGTCTTCAGAGACGTTCTAACCTCCCTTCAGAGACAATCCAGGCCCGCCACCGGAGGCACCCTACACCAGACTTCGGATGTTTAGCCAAAAATGGGAGAACAAGTTACCACAAACAAGTCTATTGACCATCAGACCTTCGAAGATGTAAAGGGTGAGACGCGAAATTTAATCAAACTTTGCCTTGACGGCTAGTTACACATAGATGTAGTCCAGTTGTCAATGGGACATGGTTATATATGACAGCTACAATATTTATTCCTCTCTGACACAACGTGTTACCCAAGAGTACAGTGATCTCTCTCTCTCTCTCTCTCTCTCTCTCTCTGTACACATCATGAAACTATAACAAATAATGTTTTAAGTGCCTCTTATGACAAAATGGTTATAATCAATATGAATGAGCACATAAACACATTTAGCTCGACGAAGAAATTGACGCGTTTTAACTTTTTCATATTTTTGGGGGAGCAAAAGAGAAGCAGAAATACATCACAAGATTAATAATGTAATATATATGATCTGCTAGAACATGTTTGCAAGTATGACATTATGATACGTGCACTAGTTTGCTAAAGGAATCATCGTCTTTTGAGAAAGGAATTATTTATGTAAATGTTGTTTAGTTTTCTTTTGAGTTACTTTAATTAGTTCCTAAGTTAGATGAGAACTTAAATTGGTCTTATGGGATAGGGTTGAGACCATCTCCGAACCTTATCTAGTTCCTTGGATCGGTACAATTTTTTATGAGTTAGATTTATAAGATGTTTAACAAATATAGTTGAACCAGATTTTTTGTTTAAAACATTGTATTATATAAAAACTTTATATTATAATAATTTTTTGCTTTACACTTCACATGTTAGATTTTTTTTTTTTCAAAGATGTCATGGTATATATATTGTGGTACAAGACTCTTTACTCCGATCATATTAATGTGGACATTTAGCGCTCGTTTATTTCGTGGTTCGACTTACGATTTGAATTATTTTGCTACAGTATTTTCTCTTATAAAAATTTAAATCTTTATTTAAATACTTAAATTAAACGGGCTCTTAGTTTATAGATTAGATAACAGTTTAACACTTTTTACTACAGTATTTTTTTTCACAAAAATTTAAATTTTATACAAATTTCATTTCCACATCGAAAACACTTGCAGGCTGCAGGACACGTTTCTTTCTTCTTGTTACAACACATGACCTTTCTTTCCGCGCGGCCGCCTGTCACGTTCTGAAACATCACCAACTGTCATGTGAGCCCCACATCATTGCTAACATCACGGCTCTGTCGTGTCCACTAGAATAATTAGCAGGGTAATTTTGTTATTTTGCACATAACACTGACGGCATGGTTGATGAAATGAACGTGACACTTAGTAGGATATTTATCATCACTCATTTACCAGGAAGATGACCGACATGAAAATTTAGAGGCGCGTCCAAATTGATTTCACTATATTATTAAAAATTTAAGATTATACAATTTTTATTTAATAATTTTTTAAAAAAATCGTTATGGTAAAAAAAACATAAAAATTAAATAAAAAAAAACAAAAACCATCGTGGTAAGAAGTGCTGTCTACCACGATAATATCACGACGATTTTTTAATTACTCCACTGTATATGTACGTCTATATATATATATATATCTATCAAAAGGGGAACATACGAAGATTCTAGAAAAAATTAGTAGACCTTTCTGGAAAAAAAAACAGCCGCATATTGTACGGTTTTTATAGGAACCATGTATTAAGAGGCAATATACAAATTCAACAAAAGAGTAGGGGAGAAACTACAAATTAATTTGGGTAATACTATTTGAAAACAAACCGTTCCTTTTTCGTAAAAGATATGACTCATAATTAAGCAAGAGAATATGGATATTTTTGGTAGGTGTAGCTAAGCGCCTGCATGCATGAGTGGTAAAGAGACCAAAGTTTGGTGAAGATCACGTGGGGCTACTATATGTGGCCACAAATCCTACCAGACAGCAAACTCTAATTACATCCTTGTCTCATTTTAGAAGGTTGATCTAACTGTTATTCTTGAGCAAATGTTCATTGTGGATCAACCGTTTTTCTTGAGCAAATGTTCATTGTTTCTATATAGCCTTTACTCAACCTAAGGTTAATTTAAGATTTTATTTTTGGGGTAGGATGCCCGTTTGCTTTTTAAATTTAAACACAAAATTTGAACAGAAATTTAAATTTTTATAAGACAAAACATTATGATAAAACAATTTCAAATGTAGTTTAAATCTATAAACCAAATGTCATAAATAGTGCTTAGCTTGTCAAAACTTTTGGTCCCGTTTGTTTTTATTCTCAAAATTTTTTAAAATGTTTTTTACGTTTTTTTGAGGCAAAATTTTTAAAAACACTCTCAGCATAATTATCAAAAAATTATCATTTTTCAAAATAAAAACATTTTCACCTATTTTAAAAACAATACCAAACGACTCCTTTATGTTTTTGTTTTTGCTTTTTTTTTTTTGTGTTGGAATAATTTGTTAGAGTTGTGAAATATTGGCTAAGAAAAATTAGCTTTTATTTTTTACGAAGAAGTATTGGAGATGGTAGGAAATAAGTAACTTATTTCTATGGAATAAATAACAAAGAAATATAGATATGTTAAGGAGCACGGGTTAGCGCTATATGTGTTATCTAATTATTGGGTTTCTTTCTTTCTTTCTTTCTTTCTTTCTTTTTCTTTATTTATTTATTTATTTTTGCTAAGTTAATTATTGATTTTATTAATTGTCTGAAAATTTAATCGTTTTCATTCAAAAGAAGTACTTTTATTTTATTTATTCATAAAAAAAGGAAAGGAATATATAGACGTATATAAGGAAAAATAAGAAAGGGATCTCTTTTCTTTTGGTAATGAGATCAAATCTAAAGCACTAATTATGCAACCAAATAAGTATAGTAAATGTCCTAAAATATTTGTTTATTTACTTTGTGTTGAGAAACATTCTAATGGAATTCTCCTTGATTAAAAAAATAACTCAACTAAAAGAAATATATATCTATATGTATGTATATATTTACTTGGTCTTACTAACATATTGAAATTTCAGGACAAATGTCAAAGAAACGAGACCCATAGTATTATTTTTATTCCCTATGAAGCTATCAAAAAAACGTTGTAAAAACATAATGAACTTCAATATTCTTTTTTGGTTGAAAAAGTTTGGGTATTTTATTTTACGTCAAATACTTAAACTTGAAGCATGCAGGATAGTTTCTTTGCACTTTTTTTTTTCTTTTTTTGGGTGGGGGGGGGAGGTTAAACTGATCGTACTTACAGGCACTATCTTTTTTTTTTTTTTAATTCTTCCACTACATAACTTCGATCTTGAACTTTCAATTCAATAAATAGTATTCTAAATTTTAAAAATTGTAATAAGTGTGGTCTAACAGCTAATGGATGTTAATTAATGGACAAAATTGCTCAAGATTTTATATAAATGCAGCCTAATTTTTCGTTTAATTGGAAATCATCAATTTGGGGTTTGTAGCGCAAATTATCTTTTTTAAAGATGCTTATCTCATTTAACTGAAATTAATATAATCATTTCAGAACTTGTAAAAATAGAAGATATCGATTTAAAAAATAAGTGATTATAATAATTAATTTAAACTAGTCAAACCATTGATTCTATCAAAAAGTAAAGAGAATTCTTTTGTGCGTTCTTTTTTCTTTTCGACATGTACATAACTAAAAAGAAATTGAAATCCACAAGAAATAAGCACATTTCATAGTTTATGCAACAATTTTAAAATTTCCGATTAAATAAAAATATATTAGTATTTAGCTGCATACTAGCTAGCCCTTGCTTAAGTGTCTGGTGCAGCGTTGATGCTAGAGAGAAAGAAGAGAGGTTTAACGGAATGAGAGACCATAGTTTCAAGACGGCCTTCTAGCTCGGATCTTAAAATTTCGTCTCCAAGCTCGCCAGACAATGGGCTTTTTGATAGTATCCCAATTTAGTGTGTTTTATCTTTTTTTTTTAGTATTAGGTTATGTTTTCAGTTTTTTAAATTTGTCTCCTTCCTTCTTCTTTTTTTATCTTGATGCTATAGATCTCTCAATTTTTGATCTATCAGATTTTGTAATCAATTATAAAGGTTTTGTCAACCGTTTCATAAGGACAATTGTTAATGTATTTGATTAGAAATACTTTCCCCTCGAGAAAAATACAGCCTTCAAAATAATAATAAAATAAAATAAGTAAACGAAGCCGACCCGAAATATTGTTCACTTTCTATGGTAGATTTTCAATGACGTTATCACTTCTAGATATTCGAAAGTAGATCAACGTAAGCAATTATTTGTGTCAAACATTCTCTGTAGAAAAAGAAAATGAAAAATAGAAACATCCCTTCAGCATTGCCTAACAATAAATTTATATTTGACTTCTCCATAAAGTATAGAGTTTGAATGTCTTGTTTCAAATCTAAAAGATAAAATAATTCATAATCATTGATTCACAAATAAAAAAGATCTCATCAAGAAAAAGATTTAAGGGTATGCAAAAAAATTGATAAAAAGAAAGAGAATTTAAGGGTATGCGAAAAAATTGATTCTAACTAAAACTTTTGATTGTTATAGCGTAAAACTCTCATATGTTATAGTAATAAGAAAAAGTGAACTACAGTATAAAACTTTCATATATTACAGTTTTTATTTTAAAAGTTTTAATTCTATAAATACTTTCCAAACACCAATACATATTTTTCCTCTGTGGGTCAAGGAAAGAGTTAAAATTAGGTAGTCACGAGGCCAGATCAGGTGGTTGTAGCTGCCAGCCAATCTTTCTCTAATGTGCCATACAAAGAAGTTACGTGTATATAAATAGCTCTTTGCGTTGTCACTTCAAAACACAACACACACTATATATTTCACTCGTGTGATTCCTTCTCTCATCTCCAAGCCAAAACCGTTTTAGTATCATTCGTATACTTACAAGAAAGAGTACCATTTTTTTAAGAAATAACCAATAAATGGCTCCTACAACTCTCACGGCTCTAGTTGAGGAAAAAACCCTTCAGGAAAGCTTCGTCCGGGATGAGGATGAGCGCCCAAGTGTGGCCTACAACGAATTCAGCACCGCGATTCCCGTCATTTCCCTTGCGGGGATCGACGAGGTGGAAGGTCGTCGGGCGGAGATTTGTAAGAAGATAGTGGAGGCTTTTGAGGACTGGGGCATCTTCCAGATTGTTGATCACGGTGTTGATTCCACACTCGTCTCTGATATGACTCGTCTTGCTCATGACTTCTTTGCTTTGCCTCCCGAGGAGAAGCTCCGGTTCGATATGTCCGGTGGCAAAAAGGGTGGCTTCATTGTCTCCAGCCACTTACAGGTGAAAAAAAAAAAAGGACTTCTTTATTTCTTCCACATTCTTTTTTACATCAATATATAAGTTCATACACACAATATGGACATATGTAAAGGTACCCGCTTTGTTTATGAACCGTCACATTTTTATCAAATTTTAAATATTGTTATAGCAATAAATTCATTATAATCTGGCTATTACATGTATGTTCTCAGTGGTATTACTTGAACGTAAATCTGACTCTCTGTACTACAGGGTGAAGTTGTGAAGGATTGGCGTGAGATAGTGACATACTTCTCATACCCGCTCCGCCACAGGGACTACTCCCGGTGGCCCAACAAGCCGGAGGGTTGGACGGCGGTGACGGAGCAGTACAGCGAGAAGCTTATGGGTCTGGCTTGCAAGCTCTTGGAGGTATTGTCAGAAGCCATGGGGTTAGAGAAGGAGGCTTTAACCAAGGCTTGTGTGGACATGGACCAAAAAGTGGTGGTCAATTACTATCCAAAGTGTCCCCAACCGGACCTCACTCTTGGCCTAAAGCGCCACACAGATCCAGGAACCATCACACTTCTTCTTCAGGATCAAGTCGGTGGGCTCCAGGCAACTAGAGATGGGGGGAAGACTTGGATCACCGTCCAACCTATTGAAGGTGCCTTTGTTGTCAACCTTGGTGATCATGGTCATGTGAGTATCAACCATAGAACTTTTGTTTTTTTTTTAAATTAAAGACGAGGAATTTAAACTTTACGATAGAGTTGGATATAGAATTACCAATATACTATACCTGCTGCTACTATACATTGATCTTCATTTGGTAAAGATTAATAACATTGGTCTTTAATCTATAGACATATCGGTCTTCATTTAGTCAAAGATTAAAGCCTTAACAAAGAGTTGTGTCAAAGTAACTTACTAAAATGGAGTCAAGACAATGACAGTTCGGTTATATAAGACAAGTTACATGACGGCTGGGTAAGCTAGATTATTCAAATCAAATTTGTTTATGCCTCTCTAAGAGTTCTGAAGAGAAATTTTTGGTGGGGTCGGTAAAAGAAAATGCTTTATCAATATTTTGTAATAATTTTAAACTAATAGATTACATCATCATCAATAATATAAAAATTAAATTGAACATAAAGAAAATCTAATTTCTTATACATTTGTGTAGTATCGGTAGAGTATTTTCTTGTCTCCTATACCCACAGTATTCACTATATGTGGATGCTGCCATGAGAGAACAAAATAATATTGATTTAAAATCATTTCGTTACAATATTTTTCCTTATAAAATTTAAAGTATTGCTACAGCATAAGCTTAAACTTTTTCAATTCAAACTCATTCTCCAAATGGTCTTGTAAATATTCGGTGATTTGTTTTGAGCTAATTATATGTTATTAACCATTTAGTTAATAATTTTTATGTAATTTATGACTTGAGCAGTATCTGAGCAACGGAAGGTTCAAGAATGCTGATCATCAAGCAGTGGTGAATTCAAACCATAGCAGATTGTCCATAGCCACTTTCCAAAACCCTGCCCCAGAGGCAATAGTGTACCCATTGAAGATAAGAGAAGGAGAGAAGTCAATTCTAGAAGAGCCCATCACTTTTTCAGAGATGTACAGAAGGAAAATGAGCAAGGATCTTGAGCTTGCCAGGCTCAAAAAGCTTGCCAAGGAAAAGCAATTGCAAGACTTGGAGAACGCCACGCTTCAACCCAAGCCTCTTGAGAAGATCCTTGCTTAAAGAAAAATGCTTCAGCACACCAACAGTATTAAACATCAGACTAATAGAGGTGGGTTCTATCTGTAGGTCCTATGCTATGAAACTCACTATCTATTAGTGTATGGTATTTAACATCAATAGTGTCTTATGGTATTGTTTTTGCTTAAGAGATCATGTCAAATAATTGAATCATAGCTGTTGGTTGTTGCTCACCAGGCATCACTGCCCTCCATTATTAGTTTATGCGATATATCTATGTTCTTGATCTTTCTTTGCAGGTGAATGTTTTTTTCATCCACTCTCTTTTAATTTTTAATTACGTGCTATTAGTGCAATACCTTCTTCTTCTTCTTCTTCTTTTTTGAAAGAACTATTAATGTAATACTTAATAACAAGTTCAAGCTGTTTATTTACAAAACGTTCTATATTTTTCTTTATAATGATGGGTTTAGCAACACCCCACGATAAATGATAGAAATGCGATAGAAGTTTCATGTGAAAACATGACTACTTAAGTGGCACGCCAAATTACCTAATTTCATACCTTCTCTTTTTTTTCTCCTCCGCTTTTAAGGAAAATATCAACATCGGTCGAGACTATGATCAAAAGATAATACAAACAATATCAATTCACACTCACACAACTAGCTACTCTACAAAAAGCACTGTAAATTAATAACATCCAGTTCTACCTGTAAACTTGAATTAAACACTTATGGAAAAATAATATACATGGCTCCACAAACAAATCCTCTACAAGAAATTGATTATTGAACCAGTATCGAGAATCACAAAGCACAAAAATCTCACAAAAAATCGTCATGAAAATCCAGTGGATAAAAAACACAAGCAAACACTAAACAAACAAAACAAATGTACAAATAAGTCGAGTTAAAAAGTGCCAAACTAACTTAGACTAAAAAGAAACGAAAAAGTTCAAATAACTATGATAAACGTCCATTTACTGGAGCAATGACCATCAATGCCACTAAAAAGCCGAACCACCGCATTTTCACTACACGCGCAACCCAACATACAGATGGTGGCTTAGAAGACTTTTAAAGGAATTAAGAAAAAAAAAAAAAAAAAAACACAACACTAAACAGGCTTTTGGAAATCTTTGGTTGAGGTAATTAAAATTGAATAGAAAAAAGGGAGAAAAAGTAAGAAACAGATTTTTGAATCTTCAAAAAAAAAAAGTTTTAAAATATTCAAAGTAAATAGCATATAATAAATAAATTATTAAGTTAATAAACATACTATTAATTATTTTCTTAAGCTTAAAAAAACTGTATTTACAATTTTTGGCGAAAAATATTGCACGTGATTCGGGACGTCTGTAATGGGAGTTCTTTTTAAAGGACTGAGGATTAAGAGGGAATCTCTCTTTGTTCCTTAACAATGTCATATTCTTCTAGAAAATCAAAATAACATTGTCCTTTCTTTTTCAAATGTCTTCCCACTGCGCTTCCTATTTTAAGCACTTGATCTCCTTTCACTCTGCACGTATCACCGTTAGATTAAAATTCAACAGTCTATAAAATATGTTGTGTGAAGGAAAAATAATAAATGAAGGGAACGAGGAGAAAAATAATAAATGTATAAAGTCAATTAATTTTTAAATGGACATATATATTGTCTTTATTTAGTTTGGTTTTTTTTCTTTAATAATTGTTATTTATTCCGTACTTTAGCACCACCGTAACTCAAATATCACAAAACAAACCCACATCAGCCCCAACATTATTTCATGTAAATTTTTCTGTAACGTAATTTTTTTTGGTTATAATGGCAATATTATATATATATATATATATATACAATCGTAATATATATTTCTCTTTTAACATGACGAGCGAGTCATGAGAAATGTAGAGACGCAAATCAGAAAGAATTATAATTCAATGGTCTTTTTTAAGAGCCCTTTGATGTATCTAATTACACAGGAAGGGAAGTTGAAAAGGGCTTTGAATGGAGGGTTGTAATTTCCGTCTTATTTATAATTTTTATTTTCTATTTATTAAACGATAAAGAAAAGAAAAGAAAAGAAGTTATCTACTAGTCAATTTATCGCAAGCCGACACTTAAAAGTACCTTTCTAGAACAACGCTGTAGACTATGATGTCGTAGGACGAAAAAAAAAACGTCATAGTCGTGGAATTAGAAATAAAAATAATAATTATAAGAGAATACTCTAAGCAAGAAAGGAAGGAAAAAATGGATAAGGCAGACATGGCAGTAATTAAACGTCACATTTTGACAGCGGCAGACCAGCTGTTACGACCATCTTTAACAAAAAAATTTGCCAATATCAACGAAATATTTGTTAAAAAAAAGAAAGAAAGAAACGATCTTGTTCTTTTGTGTCCTCAATGCATAAGGCTTTTTCACATATAACATCTGCTTTTTGCCCTACATTTAAGGTTTTTTTTCCTTTGTCTGAAGGGCCCTAAATTTATGTTTTGAACGGTCGTTTAGTATTATTTTTAAAATAAATAAAAATATTTTTATTTTGAAAAATGAGAATTTTTTTAGAATTATGTTGAGAGTGTTTTTAAAAATTTTACCTTAAAAATGTGAGAAATATTTTCAAAAATTCTAAGAACAAAACCAATCAGTTATAAAAATGACCTTTTAATTTCTACTTTAAAAGTATTCTAACGTAACAATATTATAACTATAATATAAAAAACTTAAAACATCAGTTGATATCAATCAAATATTAAAATTTAGCAATGTTATATTTCCTAAATTTGACACAAAATAAAACATATGCTAAATTTGACACTAAATATGTCATAATTAGTATGGTTGATTTCATTTTTAACTCCAAAACTATGGGAAAAAACTCCATTCTGATTCATGACAATTGGAACTTCATTATCCGAAATTAGACCTTTATATTTATCTAAGTTAAAAATAAAATAATTCATTCTGACTTTTAAAACGCCCAAAATAAAATAAAAAAATCATTGTATATCCTCCTTTTGGGTTCCAATTAATCTTATCAACCAAATAATTCACAACTATCGATCTAAAATTCAAAAAAAAAACAGTTTTTCATCAAGTGAAAGAAAAGACAATTTTTTTTCTTTTGTGAGTTTGAGAAAGATCTAAAAATTAGGTAGTCACGAGGTAAGACGGTGGTTGTAGCTGCCTTCCAATCTGTCTCACAACTGCCATACAAACACAATTTTTGGGATGGTCCATAATTACGTGTATAAAAATAGCACTTGGCCCTGTCACTGCTAAAAAAACGCAACCCACTCTTTTCAGTTACATCCCTTATAACCTCCAAACCCAAACCGTTTTAGTGTCATTCATATACGTACGAGAAAACGTACCGCATTTATCGAAATAACCAATAAATGGCTCCTTCAACTCTCACGGCTCTAGTTGAGGAAAAGACCCTTCAGGCAAGCTTCGTCCGGGACGAGGATGAGCGTCCAAAAGTGGCCTACAACGAATTCAGCACCGCGATTCCCGTCATTTCGCTAGCGGGGATCGACGAGGTGGAAGGTCGTCGGGCGGAGATTTGCAAGAAGATAGTGGAGGCTTTTGAG
The DNA here is from genome assembly GCA_025403435.1 of Artocarpus heterophyllus. Classification (NCBI taxonomy): domain Eukaryota; kingdom Viridiplantae; phylum Streptophyta; class Magnoliopsida; order Rosales; family Moraceae; genus Artocarpus; species Artocarpus heterophyllus. The sequence goes on from CM046328.1 coordinate 24,840,994, forward strand.
GACTGGGGTATCTTCCAGATTGTTGATCATGGCGTTGATTCCTCACTCGTCTCTAATATGACTCGTCTTGCTCGCGAGTTCTTCGCTTTGCCTCCCGAGGAGAAGCTCCGGTTCGATATGTCCGGTGGCAAAAAGGGTGGCTTCATTGTCTCCAGCCATCTTCAGGTAAAAAGAAAAGGGAAACCAACTTCTTTTTTACACTTTTTTTTTTTTTTTTTTTGTCTACATCAACATAGAAGTTCCAATAGACACCATATGAACACATGTGAATGTCGATGTTTTGTTTTTAAACTGTGAGATTTTCATCAAATTTCAAATATTACTATACTAGTAATAAGCTCTTCATAGTCTAGCTATTAACAAATGCTACTTATTTATATAATAATGTTTTATAATATTTAGACGTGCTATTACAATCTTAAATCATATCATAAGTCAAACAGTACGTAAATCTGACGCTCAGTATAATACTGCAGGGAGAAGCTGTAAATGATTGGCGTGAGATAGTGACATACTTCTCGTACCCACTCAGCCAAAGGGACTACTCGCGATGGCCCGACAAGCCAGAGGGTTGGACTGCGGTGACGGAGCAGTTTAGCGAGAAGCTTATGAATCTTGCTTGCAAGCTCTTGGAAGTGTTGTCAGAAGCCATGGGATTAGAGAAGGAGGCATTAACCAAGGCTTGTGTGGACATGGACCAAAAAGTGGTGGTCAATTACTATCCCAAATGTCCCCAGCCGGATCTCACCCTTGGCCTGAAGCGCCACACAGATCCAGGAACCATCACACTTCTTCTTCAGGACCAAGTTGGTGGGCTTCAGGCCACTAAAGATGGAGGGAAAACTTGGATTACCGTTCAACCTGTTGAAGGTGCTTTTGTGGTCAACCTTGGTGATCATGGTCATGTGAGTATGGACTTTTAAATCTATCTAACAGTTTTGTTTTAAACTAATATATATTAGTCTTCATTTGGTTAATATTAACAACAAATTTTCAAGCCTTTAGAATTGTGTCAACGGAATTTTTTAATTTGGAGTTCAGATGTTGAAAGTTTGGTAAGACAATGACGATGGTTGGGATAAAGGATATGGCTCTAAAAATATTCTAATCGATTTTGTTCATAATCGTCAAATAGAGTTCTGGAACTATTATCTACTGTATCAATAACTTGTGATTTTGTTTCTCTCAAAAAAAAATTGTGATTGGGTCTAAAACCAATATTTTATCAATGTCTTGTAATTTTGAATTCTTAAATCACATCAGTGCCTATTAAAAAATGAATATTTAATTGAACATGATGCGGTCACGGACAAAGCCAAGTATGGTTCAGTGGGAGCTCAACTCATTTTCTTAAGATAAAGATATATGCGTAATTACGTAATTTAATATGTGCATAGTCCCATTGAATATTAAAATGTAATCTCACAGTTATCATTTTTAATTAGTAGACCTCACCAACAAAAAATTCTGGCTTTGTTGCTGAATGTGGTGTATCAATACCTATTTTCTTGTATTCCTCGTTTCACAGTATTCTCAATATGCCATGAGGGCACCAATTTCCCAAATATGTAGAAGTTATTAAAGAAATGTTACATACAATGATTTGCTTTGAGCTAATTATATGTTATCGACTTTTTATTTAATAATTTCTGTGAATAAATTGAGCAGTATCTGAGCAATGGAAGGTTCAAGAATGCTGACCATCAAGCAGTAGTGAACTCAAACCATAGCAGACTGTCCATAGCCACGTTCCAAAACCCTGCCCCAGAAGCAGTAGTGTACCCACTGAAGATAAGAGAAGGAGAGAAGTCTATTCTAGAAGAGCCAATCACCTTTTCAGAGATGTACAGGAGGAAAATGAGCAAGGATCTTGAGCTTGCCAGGCTCAAAAAGGTTGCTAAAGAGAAGCAATTGCAAGACTTGGAGAAGGCCAAACTTGAAGCCAAGCCTCTTAAGCAAATCCTTGCTTAAAGAAAAATACCTGGGGACATCACCAGTGTTAAACACCAAAGCTAATAGAGGTGGGCTCCACCTGTTAGTCCTATATTATGGGACCCATCTTCTATTAGTGTATAATGTTTAACAACAGTTTCCTATAGCATTGTTTTTGCTTAGAATTTCAACATGTCAAATAATTGAATCACAGCCGTTGATTGTTGCCCACCACATGCATCACTGCCCTCCGTCATTAGTGTATGTGATATATCTATGTTCTTGGTCTTTCTTTGCAGGAGAATGTTCTTTTCATTCTCTCTTTCCTAATTACGTGACGTGCTATTAATGTAATAATTAATAACAATTTGGACTGTTTATTACATTACAAAACGTTCTATATTGTCCTTTATCAAGATAGGTTGGCAACACTCCACGTTAAACGATATAAATACAATAGAAATTTCGAGTCAAAACGTTATCGTACAAGATAGAAATGCCAAACCCCCTTAATTATCGTACCTAATTTTTTTTTTTCTCTTTTTACTTCTTATTACTCTTTCTAGCATTTCGTCATAAATAACAACTTTAGTTTACCACTGATTTGAGATAGCATAGGAGGACATTGCCATTCAAACTAAACAATTTTCTGTTAGAAATGAAATGGATCAGTTTTAATAGAAAAATAAAATAAATGCTCTTAAATCATACAACGTAAAATACTAGCATTTATACCAAAGTTCCATATATATATATATATATATATATGTATGTAAAATAAGAGACTGGTTGATTAGGAAAGCAGGATCTCAAAGAATATAAGGGGACAAATATGTAGCCTGCCTAGTGAGGAGAGAGAGAAATGAAGTATTTTGGCTGGAGTTCTAGAACCGCTTTTTTTTTCAATATTGGGAAGTTTTCTTTTTGATGTTTGATTTGGTTTCCATCCAGATGTCTGATTTGTTTGCATTTAAAGATTGTAGTCTATTTTTGTATTTAGCAGTTACCTCAATTTATGCGTGTACTTTGTATTTAGGGTTATTTACCGTTTTATGCTTTTTATTTTATGTTTATTCAAACACTATACTTTGGTTTTTGATCTTATCGAATATATACTTTCAGATTACATTTAGTACATAAATTTATATCATTTCCTAATCAATCATTAATTTTAACTAAAAATTACCCAAAATACCTTCAAATTGAAAAATAGAATATCATTAAAAACTTAAAAACATTTATATTATGATATTTGACTTCAAAAATATATAGAATACCCTCAAAATGGATGTTTATGTGTTTTTGTTTTTGTTTTCTTCTTATTTTTTGAGAGCTATAATTCTTTACCTCTTTCTTAATAATAACTCAATCATTCTAAATGTCAAAATTAACTATTAACTAAAATAAAATATAAATCTGTGTATTAAATCTAATATAGAAATATACATTTGATGAGACTAAAAACAGAAGGTATAGTATTTAAATTAACCTAAAACAAATAGTATAAAAAGATAAATATTTCTCTCACATTGTGAATGTAGATATATTGCCGAACCTTTTTTAATTTTTATTTTTCTTCTCATCTTTTTATTTTATTTCTATTTAGCATAGGAGGACATTGCCATTCAAACTAAACAATTTTCTTTAGAAATGAAATGGATCAGTTTTAATAGAAAAATAAAATCAAATGCTCTGATATCATACAACGTACCATATATGTAAATAAGAGACTGGTTGATTAGGAAAACAGGATCTCAAAACATTGAAGGGGGCAAAAACGTGGCCGGCCTGGTGAGGGAGAGGGAAAGACATGGAGCATTCTGGTCGGAGTTCTAGAACCGCTTTTGGCCGCGTCGCCCAAATACTGACCTTGTATTTTCATCTATGACTGAGACGGTGCCGAGGGCAGCTATATATATGTATATATACATATATATATATATATATTCTATTTTGAGGCATCAGAGATCTCAATATTGGAAAGTTTTCCTTTTATGTTTGAAGTTGATTTTGTCGGATTCAATCTGAATTGTTTGCACTTAAAGAATATTTTTATTGGCAGTTATGAATTGCTTGTGATTTGTATTTATAAAGGGCTAACCATCTTTTTCTCTCAAATTGTGAATGTAGCCACATTGGCAAACCATGTTAAATTTTTATTTTATTTTCTTTTTTATATTTTATTTTTTTATTTTTATATTGCAATATGTTTTGATGGTGTCGAAAAGGTCGTGTTGGGCAATTATCTTACATTGTGCATGTCGTGTGCATGCGTCGCTTTAGTGGCATGTCAATGGTGTTTTTCCTCTCATTCAATGCCCGAAAATTTTCTATTGTTTTAACATCGAAGGCCATGTTATTGCTAGAAGTTTTATCATTGTTGTTCATCGTTTTTTTTTTCTTTTTATTTTGTTTGCTTTGGATTGTAATAACGATGGTTTGTGTCACGACCTATTTCTGTCTTAATTTAGGGTTTGGTTGCGGTGTTTCTTCGCTACATATGTTATAGTGGTTTTTTTATGGTCTTGGTGCTATGAGATTCTTGGCATCAATTGATCGGATATTTACATCTATGGTAGAGGATCTACAAAAAGGGAACAACAAGAATTACAGATTAGATTACTTTCCAGCACAAGATTAGTCACAATACTGACTAGGAGTCTTTATCAAAACTAGTTAAACAACCACTACAAAAACCTGGATTTTTAGTCGCAACAACTTTTATTATGTTATGACTAATGTGTCATTAGTCACAAAATTTAGTTTAATATTTGTTGTGACTCAATCTTTTAGTTACGGGGGTTTTTAGTCACAAAATATTTCCGTATCTAAAAATCTCGTGACTAAAAATTTTAGTCACAACAAAAATTGTACTAAAGTTTGTAATTAAATGCACATTATTCACAATAATTTGTTGTAATTAAAAATTTTACTAAAAACTATTGTGACTAAAAATATAGTTTTTTGAAGTGAACATATAGGCCGTTTGGGTTGTCATTTCAAACCCTAATATTGTAGCAATTCAAAATTTTATGAAAACAAAATGTAACAAAAACAATTCGAACTAAAATGAATTAGATTGAACTGGTGTTTTCAAACAAGTTAATAATCTTTAGTGACAATGGAGCAATATTAACTAAAGGTTTTTTGTCAAAAAATGGCCAGGCAACATTGTCTTTAGTGAATATGGACGGTATTTGCAGCTAAAAGGAAATTTTTGTGTTGTCCCTTAAAAGTTGTGTTCGTGACAATGCATATTCTGGTGGTAAATTCACATTTTTCTTACATGCACAACCTTTAGATAACGCTTTATGTCTGCAAACTTTTTGAAGGATTAAAGACAAATGTTTGGGAAATCAAAATGCCAATGAGTTGGAATGAAAAGGGGACAATATTTTCAAGGCTAATAAGCAAGAAGGATAAATGAATAATTGGCCCTGGCATTACCATTACTATTGCGAAATATATACACGTAAGATAATACAAATATATCAATTCTACTCTATTAATTTCCTGATATTGAGGAAATTATAATACAAATAAATTACAAAAGCCAACCATCCCTATTATGCCTCTGCAAGATGGTGCTCTGATTGGAGATTCCAATCTTGGACTGAAGAAGAAGAAACTGAGTTCGAAATAGTGGTTTAATTTTTCAAGGCATCGACAAGTTGGTCTGACAAAGAGACATGAGCTACATGCTGAGCAGCACTTTGGACTTTGTTTACGAAAAGTATAAATCAATAGCCACATGCTTCATACAAGAACAAAAAACTGGGTTTGAATATAATTAGAATCGATATTGTCATGGTAGATAATTTATTGATTTATAGAGGTGATACCAAGTTTAGTGAGCAACGAGCAAATCCAACTAACTTTAGCAATAGTATTAGGAACTAAATGATACTCAGCTTATGTAGAGGAGTGTCCAACTATTTTTTACTCTTTCTTACTCCCAGAAATAGGATTTCGACCAAGATAGACAACATAGCCACTCGTAGAAGTAGAGTCATCATTTTTACTTGCCTAGTTGCCATCGGAGAAAGCATGAAGTGATGGGGGGAAATCCCGATGAAAAATGAGGTCGTGATTAAGAGTCCTATATAAATACAGAAGTAAGTGCTTGACAGCAGCCTGATGTTCTATCATTAGTCGATTCGTATACTAAGAAAGTTTGTTGAAAGCTAGGAAATGTCCTAATAAGAATGTGACACATACTAGAGACTCCTAACTACAGCACGATACTCAATGGGATCGGAGAAGAAGGGGCCGGATTGGATACTGAGGGCTAAAAATGTGGCGAGCGGTGTCAACACTGGCTTAGCGTCAGTCATTTTTGTGCAGGTCACAAGATCACTAATATAGCACCGTTGAGACAGAAAAAGGACAAGCTTGTGAGGCACAACTTCTACACTAAGAAAGAATGAGAGGAGCCCAAAATCTTTTAAGTGAAAATCAGCACGTTAGAAGAGTGACAAACTGAGAAACAACTCCATCATCATCAATGTAGATAAGGAGGTAGATTAGAGACCACCATGCCTGAAAGTAAACAATGATGTGTTGGCGTGAGAGTTGAAAAAGCCTAAGTCAGAAAGAAAAATTTTGAGCTCATGATACCATACTCGGAAGCTTGCTTAAGTCCATATATTTTCTTTTGAGGGTTGCACACATGTGTTGGAAAATCTGTATCAATAAAACCCAGACGTTGGGCCATGAAAACATCATCTGACAAGTGACCTCTTGTAAAAAGGAATTGTTTCTTACTAACAAAGAGACCAACTCCGGCTCACAACAATGCTCGGGACAAGGCAAACAGTATCCCGTTTGACAACTAGATTAAAAGTATCATGGCAGTCTACCCCAAGGCGCTGATTGATGGAACCATCAGGGTGACGTCTAATGCAAAAGTCTACTCACAGCCAACAACTTTCTATGATGATTCAGATGGAATGAGATCCTTAAGTATCCTTAAGTGTCATGCATCAAACTCTTCTGACATAGTTCGACGCCATTGAGGATCTTTGAGAGCTTGGATCACAGTGGTTGGTTTAACAATTTCGGTCATTTGTGCGGTAAGGGAGACTTTATGCAAAGGTTTATGGTATTGAATTTGGCACATTGTTTTCATTAGGATGATTGACGTGTGGCCGAAATCGGGCATGGGTTGAGGCTTGAAAGACAGACATTATTTGAGTTTCAGGTGTGGAATGAGGCGCGGATGTGGATTGGGGCAAAAATGTGAGTTGATTCTCATTTGTGGGTTTAGGTTGAGAAGATGGGGGTGGAGTGTTGGAAGCTAGGCGCAAGGATGAGGTGCTAGGAGCGAAATCTGGTGGCTTAATGAGTAGCAAGCCAGTAGTGTCTATGCCAGTGGCCATGTCACACGGCAAGGCATTAAATACGGAAGTGGCTCTGACGAGAACACAGAAACAAAAAGGAATGGAGGAATGGTGGCCCAAAGACTAAAGGTGTCTGGTCGGAAACGGGGTAGATCAGTTTTAAGAAACATAAAGAGAATATGAATTCCACAGACTGAACATGACGATACACAGATTTTTGAGGATGTAGGATCAAGACATAAATAGGCAATCGAAGACTAAAGGCAACAAGGATCTGTGAATAATTGGCCATGGCATTACCATTGCTATTGTGAAATAGACACAGGTAATTAAGATGATACAAATATGGTAATATTATATATATATATATATATATATATATTCTTCCCTATTAATTACCTGATATTGCAGATATTATAATATAAATTAATTACAAAAGTCAACCTTCTCAATTATACTTAACGTGGAGTAAAAGTATTCGCCGTGCCGACGGGAGTGTTGAAGGTCAAAGTCGAGACAAATGCAATCGACGTTTAATCCGTTAAAGATGTTTTGGCTCCATTCACGATCTTATTGTTCATCTGTTTCAATTTGTTGGATTTGGTCTTTGCTGCCACGTTCCTGCACTTTTGGTAAACTTGATAGCTACCGTACATTTTAGCTACCCATTGTTTTTGCTCTTCTATTTCTTTGTTTATGTTGATTCTATTCCTGTTTTCATATCTTAAGATGTTTCTTGTAAGATTAGATATATATAAATTTCATTTTCTATTAATATATATAACGTAAGGGGCTTGAGAAGATATTATTGCAACTAGAGGCTTCAAGAATTCATCCAAAAAAAACTCGAGTTTTTGGGCAATAGAGCTTGATAAGATATTGCAACTTGAGGCTTTAGGCAAAATTAAATACGCCCATTCCTTTAAGAGTGCGTGCGTGCGTGCGTTGGCGTGTGTATCAAATAAATATTTGAATTTTAGAATTCTTTTTCCTTTTATTTTATATGTCTTTGCTTTCTTATGAGATGTTATTGAAATTATTAGGAGAAAAATTAACGGAAAACTTTTTCTAATGAAATGAGAAGATTCTAAGAAAAATAAAAAGAAAAATGCATTCAATTAAATGATATTGTAGGTAACCAAAAATAGAAACAAAAAGACCAAATATTAGAACTTAGATGAGTGCTCCTACAGTACCATATTCTTGTAGATAAGTAAAGTACAAGTATATTTATTGCATGGACCATTAGTTTCATCATAACATATTCTTGTAAATAAGTTAAAAACACAAATTTTTCTAAGAAAAGAAGCTCTTCACAAGAATCTCCTTTTCTCAGACTTTTTTTTTTTAATTCTCTTCATCTAATTCTCTCTCAACGAATCTCCCCATGTCTTTGGAAGAGTCAACGAAATACCTTAATAAATATATTTCCACTTAGCGCTGATATATAGTTGAGACAAACACTCGAGCGCAAGATTCAAGTCCTTTGTTTATTTCTTTCTTTTGCTGTTTAAAAAGGAAATGAATTAAAAAAAATTAGGTGCCTTAAGAAATTATAGTTACAATGTCAACCAAATTGTACTTGTAGCGGCTAGCTAATCCTCGCTCAAATCAAACCTATAAGAAAATTCATATTTCATTCATATGGAGTTAAATTAGCTACTTACAAAACTATATAAAAAAAAGTTTATAGTCTAAGATATTGTTTTACAAGTAACGAGGTTTTAGCCCATAATATTATATAACAATGCTCAAACTACAATCCAGTTTTTTTTTTTTTTTTAAAGAAACTACAATCGAGATTACGTGTATTTAGGATTAGATGCCCTATATAAAGCAAGGATTGTAACTCCTTCAACGCACCTCAAGCCCTCCACTAATTCATATAAATAAACAAGAAAACGTACGATATTTACTTTTAGGCCATAAAAAAACCGACAATGCCTCCTTTACCTCTCACGGCTCTAGTTGAGGAAAAGACCCTTCAGGCAAGCTTTGTCCGGGATAAGGATGAGCGTCCAAAAGTGGCCTACAACAAATTCAGCACCGCGATTCCCATCATTTCGCTAGCGGGGATCGACGAGGCGGAAGGTTGTCGGGCGGAGATTTGGAAGAGCTTTTGAGCACTGGGGTATCTTCCAGGTTGTTGATCATGGCATTGATTCCACACTCATCTCTAACATGACTCGTCTTGCTCGCGAGTTCTTCGCCTTGCCTCCTGAAGAGAAGCTCCGCTTTGGTACGTCCGGTGGCGAAAAAAGGCAGTTTCCTTGTCTCCAGCCACTTGCAGTTTAAAAAAAAAAAAAATCCCCAAGTTTGTTCCATATTTTTGTCTATACATATATATTGTCAACATTAATGTTCATACACACCGCATGGCAAAATGTGATGAACGTTTTGTTTTAAACTGTCATATTTTTATGAATAATTATAAGTGTTTTTATAGTTATAAAATACTTGTGATGGTTTCCCCATATGCTCATGTATAGAGCATGCTTAGTGGTATTATATATCTCAAAAAGAAAAAGGATTTTTTTTTTTTATTTGTGTAATTTCACTTTCTAGCTTGGGTAGCGAATCTAGCAAATTTCTTTTGAAGAAAGCATGTAAATTATCTGACGCTGTGTAGGGTGAACCCGTGAATAACTGGCGTGAGATGATGACATAATTCTTGCACCGGCTCCGCCAAAGAGACTACTCCCGGTGGCCCGACAAGCCAGAGGGTTGGACCGCGGTGATGGAGCAGTATAGCGAGAAGCTCAAGGATCTTGCTTGCAAGCTCTTGGAGGTATTGTCTGAAGCCATGGGATTAGAGAAGGAGGCATTAATTAAGGCTTGTGTGGGCATGGACCAAAAATTGGTTGTCAATTGCCATCCAAAGTGTCCCCAACCGGACCTCAGTCTTGGCCTCGAGCGCCACACAGATGCAGGAACCAGCACACTTCTTCTTCAGGATAAAGTTGGAGGGCCCCAGGCCACTCGAGATGGAGGGAAGACTTGGATCACCGTTCAACCTGTTGAAGGTGCCTTTGTTGTCAACCTTGCTGATCATGGTCATGTGAGCATGGACTGACAATCTAATTTAACAGTTTTTTTATCTATATTTTAACTAAATATGTTGGTCTTCATTAGGTCAAGATTAACACCAATTTTTCAAGCTTTCAGAATTGTGTCAAATGCAACTTTCTAAATTTAGTTCAGATGTTGACAGTTTGGTGATAGTACCGCTTACAAGACAAATTAAATTATGGGATAAAAGTTGGCTTGAAGTATTCAAGGCAGATTTGTTCATGCATGTCTAATACTTCAAAAAAGAATTTTATGGTAGAGTATAATATATACACACACACACATATATATATATATATCAGAGTTAGACATCTGTAGAAAGGAAATTTTTCTACTTGCTTTTATTAATTCTATGTGCAGGTATTTATACATTTGATACTAGATAAACTCAGGAACTAATCCCACAAAATCAAGAACCATCCTAACTAAATCTATACCATTAAAAAAGTTGATTTTTCTCACATAATCTCCTAACAAACTGATCCCCTAAATCTTGTATTTTACAATATTCTCCCTCAAGCTGGTGAATGGATGTCTTCCATTCCAAGCTTGCTAACTAAGTCTTGGAAAACCGAACTCGACAAACCCTTTGTAAGAACATCAGCTAGTTGGTCCTTGGATGAGACAAATGGAGTACAGATTAATCCACTATCTAGCTTTTCCTTTATGAAGTGCCTGTCAACTTCAATATGCTTTGTCCAATCATGTTGTACTGGATTATGAGCAATACTTATTGCTGACTTGTTGTCGCAGTATAACTTCATTGGACCCTCCCATTTTATTCGTAGATCGTCAAGAATTATCTTCAGCCACATTAATTCACATATTCTCAATGCCATTGACCTGAATTCTGACTCTGCACTTGATCTTGCCACTACACTTTGCTTCTTGCTCCTCCATGCAACGAGATTACAGCCTAGAAAGATACAATAGCCTGATGTTGATCTTCTATCAACTAGTGAGCCTGCATAATCCGCATCCGTGTATGCTTCTAGGGTCATATCTCCTCCTTTCTTGAACAAGATTCCTTTCTTGGGATTACCTTTCAAGTACTGGAGAATTCTGTGTACTGGCCTGAGATGTATTTCTTTGGGATTGTGCATGAATTGGCTAACAACTCTTACTGCCAAAGCAATGTCAGGTCTAGTATGTGCCAAGTAGATCAATCTCCCCACAAGCCTTTGGTAAGAGCTCTTATCTACCATGGCGTCTTCTGAAGCATCATAGAGTCTGTGGTTAAACTCAATAGGTGTTTCAACCGATTTACATCCTAATTTTTCAATTTCTTTCAATAGATCAAGAATGTATTTTTGCTGTGATATAACGATTCCTTGCTTCGAGTGGGGCACTTCAATACCTAGAAAGTATTTTAACTTTCCAAGCTCTTTGATGTCAAACTCCTTCTCAATACATTTCTTCAAATTCTGCATGACCTCTTTGTCATTGCCAGTCACTATGATGTCATCAACGTATACCAAAAGTGCTGTCACTCCCCTTGACACTAAGCGCTTCACAAACAAAGTGTGGTCCCCTTGACTCTGTTTATAACCTAAGGCAATCATTGCCTTAGCAAATCCTCCAAACCAAGCTCGTGGCGATCACTTTAGACCATATAAGGCCTCTTTTAGCTTACATACCATACCCCTTTTAGACTCAAAACCAAGAGGGACTTCCATATAAATCTCTTCTTTGAGATCTCCATGCAAGAAGGCATTTTTCACGTCAAATTGTTGCAAGCTCCACCCAAAATTAGTAGCTAACGAAAGGAGGATCCATACTATATTCATCTTTGCAACTGGAGCGAATGTCTCAAGGTAATCTATGCCATAGGTTTGTGTGTACCCTTTGGCCACCAATCTAGCCTTGTTTCTTTCCAAGGAGCCATCAAACTTGTATTTCATAGTAGAGACCCATCGCCAGCCCACTAGCTTCTTTCCTTTCGGTAAACTAACCAATTCCTAAGTCTTGTTTTTCTCCAAAGCTTCCATCTCTAGCTTTATAGCATTCTCCCACTCCTTGTTTCCTATTGCCTTAGATAAATTTCTCGGAATAGGAATTGTGTGAAGGTTACTAAGGAAGGCTCTATGCTTTTGGGATAAATTTTGGTATGACATGAAGAGGTATAATGGATGTTTTGTGCAGGTTCGTGTGCCTTTCCTAAGAGCAATGGGTATGTTTGTTTCACTTTGTTCCTCAGGTTCGTGGTTCGATTCAGAGTGGCTGGGTGGCTGTATGATGGTCTCGTTTGGCATAGAGGTTATTTTGAGTGATTGAACAGTGGCTTGATTTGGGGATTGAATTTGCACAGTTCGAGAGTTTGGCCCTTTCTTCCTGGAATAAACTTGCAGTGGTCGAGTAGTAGCATTATCCTTCTCATTTACCATTCGCTGTGACTTAGGTGACTCTACAATGGGTTCTGACAAAATAGAAGTAACTGGAATGGACTGAGACTCAACCGGAGTGGACACGGGCTGACTAGGACTAGGAGCACTGAATGTGGATTAACTAGGAAAATCAAAAAGAAACTGGTCTTTGTCCCTATCTTCACTTAATCTCTCCCCCTGAAGATAGGTGTCCGCAAAGTATGACTCTGTTTCAACAAAAGTGACATCAGCGAAGACAAAGAATTTCCTTGTAGGTGGATGAAAGCATTTATACCCTTTTTGGGTGGAGGAATACCCAACAAAAACACACTTAAGAGCATGAGGGTCAAGTTTTCCCCGTTGTTAAGAGTGAACATGGACAAAGGCAACACTTCCAAAAATTCTAGGAACAAGATTGTTTGAGGTATTAAAGTTCGGGAAGAAATTTGCAAGACTCTCCATTGGACTTTTAAAATTAAGGACCTTTGTAGGAACTATTTATGAGATGGGTTGCAGTTAGGACGGCTTCTCCCCAATATTGTTTTGGAACTGTTTTGTGGAATAGAAGAGCTCTTGTGACATCAAAAAGATGGTCGTTCTTTCATTCAACCACCCCATTTTGTTGAGGTGTGTTAATACAAGAAGACTCGTGAATAATTCCCTGCTTTTGAAAAAATGGAGAGAGGGATTGATTAAACTAGTCTCGTGCATTATCTGATCTAAATCTTTTAATGCCCACATCAAATTGAGTTTTGATCATATTGTAAAAATTGGGAAAAATTGTACTAACATCGGACTTGTTTTTCATAATATATATCCACGTTATGCGAGTACAATCATCAATAAATGACACAAGCCATCTTGCACCAGAAATGTTTGGAACCGTAGAGGGTCCCCAAATGTCACTATGAATAAGAGTGAAAGGAGAAATTTTTTTTGTATTACTTATTGGAAAGGAAGCACGTTTGTGCTTGGCAAGTTCATAGTCATTGCAATGAAAATTATTGAGAACAGATCCTTTGAATAATGAAGGAAACATAAATTTAAGAACACTAAATGACGGGTGACTCCAAGCGACGTTGGGAATAACCGACTTGGAAAGGAATGATGTAGGAGAGGATTTCTCACTGCTAGGTCTTCCAACATGTTCATCTAGGTAATAAAAGCCATCTCTATCACTAGCATGTCTAATCGTCCTCTTCGTGCTCTGTTCCTGAAATACACAATGAGAAAGGAAAAAAGACACGTAGTAATTGGAATCTTTCGTGAGCTTTCGAATTGAAACCAGGTTGGCAAATAATTTGGGAACGTGAAGGACATTTTTTAGTGTGATATAATGATTTACATATATGTCTCCTTGTTTTGCCACGGTTGTAACTGACCCCTATGCTAAGGTAATTTTTCTATGGCTAGAACAGGTTGTATATGAGTTAAAATGTTTAGAGGAACATGTCATATGGTCTGTAGCTCTAGAATCAATTACCCACAAATTTGAAGAAACTGTATCGGAGGAATTAGCAATGCAAGAGGAGGATGAAATACCTAAAAAAGTTAGTGAGCAGGTTGCGGATGGTTTTTCAAGAGACCCCAGAAAAGTCTTCAACCTCTCAATGTCGTCCTTATTAAGCTCGGTAGGCAGATTTCCTTCACTGCTGACCACATATGCTTGTCCCTGTTCACCAGTATATTGATCAGCCATTTTTTTATTGGGTCGTTGTGCATCACTAGGCCGACCATGAAGCTTCCAGCACCTGTCCCTCGTATGGCGGTGCTTTTTGCAGTAGGTACAAAATAACAAATCGCTATTGATTGGTTTTGATGGCTCTGCTTGCTTGCTGGATCCGTTAGCAGGGTGTCCCGAGCCTACTTCCTTTAATCCAATTGTTTTTGTCACTAAGGCAGAGCCATCTATAGTATGGGTCTCCAGCATCACACTGCTCCTTCCTTCTTTGGCCCGAATTATAGCTATTGTCTCATTTAAGGATGGCAGATCCTTTTTTCCCAAAATATGCACTTCACCGCATCAAATTCAACATTAAGACTTGCAAGAAAGTCATAAATCCAGTTTTTTTCAACAAACCTTTTAAGTATTGCTGCATCATCACTACGACGCATTTGTATACATTGGTAGTAATCTAACTCCTACCACAGTCCTTGTAAAAGGCTAGAATATTCCGTAACCGATCGCGTTCCCTGCTTTATGGATGAAATTTTCATCTTAATCTCGTAGATTTGTGCAACGTCATGAACCTTGGAATATGTTTGTTTGATGGCATCCCATATCTCCTTAGCAGTGCTAAGAAACATGCAGGTATCGCTGATTTCAGGGAGCATCAAATTCCACAGCCATGACATCACCATTGAGTCTTATTCATCCCAAGCATCGAATTTAGGATCCCCTTTCTCAGGTCCTGTGCCCAATAAGTGACTCAGTTTGCCTCTTCCTTTCAAAAAAGTGCGAACCAATTGTGACCATTTTAAGTAGTTCTTCCTATTCAATCGATATGCAGCCTGTATATTCTGTAAGTCTCCCATTGAAACAGCAGCAGAGTTCTCAATTGTGGTAACATCCACGGCAGGGCTGATTTCAGTAGACTCTGACATGATTGATTGGTAGGGTTCACAAGAAGGATGAAGGGTAAAGAAGGGAATCAAAGGATCGGGTGAATTGGAAGGTTGAACAAAAGACGAGCAGAGAGAATTGAATCGGCTGAATCCCTATGGCTTTGATAGCATATCAGAGTTAGAAATCTGGAGAAAGGAAAATTTTCTAGTTGTTTTTATTAATTCTATGTACAGGTATTTATACATTTGATACTAGATAAACTCAGGAACTAATCCCACAAAATCAGAAACCATCCTAACTAAATCTATACCATTAAAAAAGCGGACTTTTCTCACATAATCTCCTAACAAACTGATCCCCTAAATCCTGTATTTTAGAACAATATATATACACATATATAACCTCAATTTATAATGGGAAAACACCTCTTGTTTTACTTAAATATCATTCTGCTCTTCTTATTATTAAAATGCTAAAGCACCCCATGTGCTTACAAATTGATACTCAAAATACGTTGTCAAACAATTAATTTTTTAAAAATTCAAAGATTGTCCTTCTCAATATATATTAAATATTCTAAATATGACTTTATGACTAGTAAATTAAAGAAAAAGTAATTTAAAATGTTCAAACAAATATTTCAATTAAGTAAATCGTTAATTATTTTAAGAGTTTTTAACTTTTTAAAATTGATTTTATTTAGTATTTTGGTTTAATAATGCTTTAAATTGTGTTTAGTAAAGATTAGAGAGGGTAATTTTGATTTTTTAAAAAGTTTATATTTTTCAGGTGATATTTTGAATATTTTTCCTTTTTATAATCTTAAATTGTCGGATATGATTACTACTATTACTATTATCTTTATGAAAATTTAGAGGATATAATATATATCTGACGATTTGAAACTGCATATTTGTACGATATATGGCCACAACTATTCTAATACGTATGCCATGAGGGCATGCTAAGTACACAATATGTAAAAGTTGTTAAAGAAATGTTACAATTTGGTGTTTGGTTTTGGGTTAACTGTGTTATATTCGATCAAATTAGTGAATCATTTTTGTGATTATGGGCACTTGAGCAGCATCTGAGCAATGGAAGGTTCAAGAATGCTGATCACCAAGCAGTGCCGAACTCAAATTGTAGCAGATTGTCCACAGCCACATTCCAAAACCCTGCCCCAGAGGCCATTGTGAACCCATTGAAGATAAGAGAAGGAGAAAAGCCTATTCTAGAATAGCCCATCACTTTTTCGTAGATGTATACGAGGAAAATGAGCAAGGATCTTGAGCTTGCCAGGCTCAAAAAGCTTGCCAAAGAAAAAACTTATTAGAGATATAATTAATAAGCAATTTAAAAGAATGGTTGAAACCAATAGTTTTGGTTTGAGAACTATAGCATATGAGAGCTTTATACTGTAGTAACTTTTTACTTTTTACTTTTTACTATAACATGTAAGAGTTTTATACTATTTATAGTTATAATTGATAGTTTCAACTATTTTTTTAAACGAACCGTAAGATTTTAGACAAAAATTAGAAGTCAATATGCATTATCAAAATGTGAACGCGCCACATGCCTCTACCCACTTACAAATACCTTTGTCGCTGAGTGCATCTCTTTTGGCATTGCACATCTCTAAAGCTTAGGGTATTTTTTGTTTGGCGAGTTTACGAGGTTTGGACCCAAATTTCATGCGTTTGGTAGTTAACAATTCAAACCCAAATACAAACATTTGGACCTCATTTCTGATAAACTCACACATACACATACATACCTTGAACTCATTTCTTCCAAGTGGGAACCACTCACCGACGCGTACAGGGAGGCTTCAGCATCGTTCGGATGCGCGCCACGTGATTTCACTTGAAGGACACGCTTGACCTTGTGAAGCTACTTGCTTGGGACACACACTCGCGCAAGGGGGAAACAACATAATTTCATATACAATTTGGCTATTTTTTAAAGATGGTTTTGAAATAAAGTTATAACTTAAAGTTGAAACTTGAATATTACAGTATATAAAAACTTTATACTGTAATATTTTTTTACTTTTCATTATAACATACAAGAGTTTTATAATGTAGCAAGTTAGAACTTAAAGTTTCAAACTAACTTGCTAAATTAAATTTTATATTTAAATACAATTTTAGATTTTTTTATTTTTTTTTTAAACTTAAAATTAATTATATATCCAATCGTAAGTTAAAACCACCGTAATTTCATATTCAAACTATATATTTTTAAACTTTTTATCTTAAACTCAAAAAATTTAAACCGTCGTAATTTAAACCCTTGAAATAAATAGACAGATTTTTTACAAATGTAACAAAGAATTTTATTTATTTGTTTGTTTAATTTTTTTTTTCTGTAGAGTAAGCTGAATATAAAAATCCAAATAATGAATCAAGCACCCCCCAACGAAATCTCAGAAGGATATTTTGTACTTTCGTTTGGGTGGGCGAAGAGAGGCTTTGATTATAATTATAGGTGGATTATTGCATTTGTGGGCCAAGATTGCTGGACAACACATAGTCCAAAGTTGTGGCTCAAATTTACATGAAACCAACAGACACGAAAAGTGAATTGAGCTAATTGGCCCAAATCTCAAAAAAGTAGTGGATAGTTTTGCTTCAAGCTACGACAATGTTTGGAAATGACTTTCTTTTTTCCTTTGTTTTTCCTTTTTTCCTTTGTTTTTCCTGATGGGATTTAGAGTTTCGGATTAACAAATTGAGACCACAAATTCTTTTTTTTTTTTCTTTGCTTTGGAAATAGAATTAGGAAAAGATCACTAATGTTTGATTCTTTCCCAAATGAAAACAATTCACACCACAAACTTGTTGGACTTTTACTTATATCGAGAACCAGTAAATTGTTTACTCAATTTGTAATAAACATTAATTTGTTTACTCAAATCTTAATTGCTCTATGTTTTTATATAGGAAGATAATTTTAAAAGTGGCCTTATGCTGGGATGTTTTCCCAAAATCCACCTTCTTTTCTTGAAACTATTTATTCACACATGTTAAACTTAATTTTTTTATTTCAATTTTGACCTTATTTAGGTTTTGACTTATATTTACTACATTAAAATCTCGAAAAACAACCCTTTAGCCTAAAGATCAATGAGGACTTCTGAGAATACTAAAAATCCACGGATATAATATCGATCCCATCTGTAAAAACTCATTTGTTTCTACATTTTAGTTTCTTCAAACCCCATATTTTGTTTAGAAAAGATGAAATAACTCTATTTTTGTTGTTTGGTATTCAGTTTTAACACGTGTTTGAATATTAGTTAGAACTAATTGATTTTAATTAACTATAGTATAAAGCTCTCAGTAGCTATAGTAAAAAATAAAAAGCTACTACAGTGTAAAGCTTTCACATGTTATAATTTTTAACTTATAAAAATTTTAGTTCTAACCAACGTACAAAATGGCCCTTTAATTTTGATGTGTGGTTGATCATAGACTTCTAAAAATCAAAACCATTTATTTGGAAACAAAGCTTAGAAGGATAACCAAGTTCAGGTTCAAGAGTTTTTGTAACTTTACTTTCGTACACAACTGGTGAGAGGTAGGGGTGGCAAAACGGGTTGGTGGTCGGGTTAGTGTTGTAACACCCGCCTATTTTATGTAACGGACCATGTTAAGTTAGTTACGTTGTTAAGGAATGTTATTAATAAATTATGTTATATGATATGATATGTGACGTGCATGTTGCTAACTTTTTATGTCAAGTTTTGTGACAGGTGACGACCGCATGAGATCGTTGTGCTCTAGTGTTCATGTGAAATTCTAAGTATATGTTTATTTATGATGCAATATATGACTATTTAAGATGCAATGATGTATGAATGTTTTATGTTATGGCACTTAATGATAGATTGGCAGGCCGAACTTTTAAGATCGGTAGGCCGAATTTCTTGCCGAGATCGGTAGGCCGAAGAAACCCACCGGCAAGCCGAACTTGCTGGAACCGGCAAGCCGAAGGGGAAAATCGGTAGGCCAAACATGACTGACGAGCAGTCAGCAAAAATCTCTCCAGAGTTATGGCTGAGTTAATTACGTTAATTGGATGAATTAATGTGATTAATTGGCATAATAATGGAATGTTTTTATCAGTTAAAGAAATTAAAGGGTTTGACTTTGCATTAATTTGTATAATTATAAATGATTTCCCATTTTTAAGAGGGCAAGTTATGGCAAGTGTGACTACTGGATTTGACTTTCCTTCTTTCTCTTCCTCTTCCCACGCCTCACGTCCCCAACAGTCAGAATTTCCTGACTTAATGAAGGCCATGAATGCTCATTATACTTATTACGTTAAAAAAATTCTAACGTTTCTTCCTTTTATTATTTTCTCTCCTCTCACGCTCTCTCTTTCTCAAAAAGTCTGAGACATTTTCTGATTTCCCTATCTTCCTCTTCTCTTCTTCACGAAATTTCTCTCTCTCTCTCGAAAATTTTCTGAGTATATTGAAAGAAAAAGTTTTGTTTCGTTGGTGAATTCAAGAATTTTGAAAAGAAACTTCAAGGTATGAATTTAGCTTTCTGGTATTTTTGAAAAGAAATTCTTCTCCTCGTTTCGTCTACAATATCCTCTCTAGGAATTATGTTTTTGTTTTGAATTTTAATATGCTATGCATGTGTATGTTATGAGATGATTTTTCCAAGTTTCATGTCTTCTCGGTTTCTATGAAAAATGGATATTTCTATCTTCTACCCTTCGCAGTAATGTTACTGTTTAATTTTGATGAATAAAATGTAATGTTCATTCAAGGGGTAAATATGATGTTTTCATGAAAAGTTGTTAAAATATGCATATGTATGAGTATGTATGATGAATGTATTCTATGATTTTGGAATGTGTTGATAATGATGTTTTTGGGATTTTTGTTTTATTAAACGTTTTATGTATTTACATGATTTTATGATAATAAAATGATTTTATGCATGATAATATGATGATTGTATGGAGTTTTAAATTAAAGCATATGTGTTTTTTTAAAATTATTAGAAAACGTTTTTCAAAAAGATTTTCATGTTTTCAATATATGAAATGTTTTAATTTTTAAGGAAGTATGTTATGAATAGCGTTTATATGCTTTAATTTTATGATGATAATTATGGGATATGTCTGAAATGTGATGAATGTATACATGAGTGTATGTATATGTGAATGTTATGTGTATGGATATTTCATGATAAGTATTGATTTTTATTGCATCTTTAAATGATAAATGGCATGAACACTCAAGGAAGCGAGCATATCGAGACCGCAGCGTTGTCACCAAGTGCATTCTTAAGGTTAAGTAAGCTATCGTTGAGGTAAGTACATTCTCACCTGCAACATGACACCTTTTTCAAGATTTGATGATATGTTTACAAGGATATTCATGATGATTTTATGGTGATTTTCCTTAAAGGATTTCTTATGAGGATTTTCATGATTTAAAGTTATGCATGCATGATGATTATGACATGTTTCAAAGTATGAAAATTATTATATATATATATGTATCACGTAATAAGTGTTGCACACCAATGTAATGTAATGATGTTTTATGATGTCATGTTTGGTTTGGGATTAGCTACCCTTCTCTTCTCATGACGGCACGCCTATGATGATGTTTATGGTGCAACACTTGGGCCCTTAAGATAAAAATGGACTAAGTTTTAACATGGTCAACGTTATGAAAGATATGTTCTATGAAATTGTGCTTAAGGCACTTTTATGATATGATGAAAATGATGATGATGATGATGTTTATGAAGTGTTTTAAATTGTGAGAATATATGTACTTACTAAGCATTAGCTTAATAATGTTTTATGTCATGTTGCAGATAAGGGTAAGAGGGTCATGGAATAGGTGGAGGACATGAGAAGGCGTGTGAGCAACATGAACGATGAATTGTAACCGGAAGCACGCCAAGAAAAAATGATTTTTATGATTTAATCAAGTTATAATTTTTGAACATATTTTTATGTTAAGTTTTTAAGAATACTTATAATATGGTTTTATAAGTTATTTTATCATTTTTGATGAATTATGAACTTCCGCTATATTTTACGTAAAGTTGGTATGTTTAAAATTAAGTTTTCTAAAGGAATTTGGTCTTGGACGGCCTGCCGAACTCTGTGGCTGGCCTGCCGAAGACCAGAAGTTCGGCCTGCCGATCTAATTTTTTCGGCCTGCCGAACATGAATGAATTTTTAATCCAAATTGCGTAGCCTCTGCCGGCCTGCCGGTTGAGGGAACTCTGGCCTGCCGATGATGCTCGGCTTGCCAAAGTCCCAAGTTCGGCCTGCCGAACTATGGGAATAAATGGATTTCAAATGATGTGATGATCAAAGAGATTTAATGTGATATTTTATAAGTCCTGATTTTACAATTTGATAACTTATATTATTAAATAAGTTTATGATTAATTTAAGTATAATTGAGTAAATTATGATATGGAATAAATTAAACAATGATATTCTAAATAATGTTAAGTTTAAAAAAAAAAAACTTATGAATGGATCTTGGTAATGTAAGTTTAAGTAGTCTTAAATCAATAGTAACGATTAAGTTTGATATCATTTATAAGTTTAAAGTTTATGCATGTACGAATGTAAGTATGTAACGACATCTGTGACGTCCGAATTAAGAGGCGTTACAAGTGTCAGGTTGGAGTTAATTTTTACAAAATTAGGTCGACACTAACTCGACCTGTGATGCGAAAGGGTTAAGAATTCTCAACCCGAACACGACCCGTTTTAATACGGATTGACACGGATGCACAGTGTCAAAAAATAATGACTTGCGACCCGTTTTTGACCCTTAACCCGATTGTGACCCGCAACCTGCCTCTAACCCGCCTACGTTAATATATATAATATTAAAAAAAATAAAATTAGAAGAGTTTCATACTACTTTAACAAGAATATGAGTGATAAAAGATGTAAGGTTTGATCTTTTAAGAGCTTATATTATATATGAAATAATATTAATTTTTTTAAGTTAATTATTTAAATACAGATCAGAAACGGATCATTTTAGTGTCAGACGTGTTAACCCGAACACGACCCTTTTTTGACGGGTCAATTTTGGGTCGACACTAAAATGACCCGTGGTCAAATTTTCTGACACTAACCCGCAAAAAAGCGTGTCGGATTCGTGTCGTGTCATCGTGTTGCAACCCGTATTGCCGGCCCTAGTGAGAGGGATTAATCCAAATCAAAATCAAAATACCAAAATAGGAAGGATGTAGAAGTAATTTCGAGTAAATAGGACATTTCATTAAAAAGTAAACTACAAAATGGTTTCCATGATTATCAACACAGCCGCTCATATGATTAACAAAAGTCCATCTACACCGCTGAAGTTCAAGCTACCAGAAGAAGCCTGGAGCTATAAAAAGGTTGATCTCTCTTACTTGAGAGTGTTTGGGTGTGTTTCCTATGTTCACATTAATTCTGCTGCTAGAAGTAAATTGGATGCCAAGTCAAAGAAGTGTTTTCTAGTTGGCTATGGTGGACTTGAGTTTGGTTATCGTCTCTAGGATGACCAAAGTTGGAAGATTATTAGGAGCAAGGATGTGATCTTCAATGAAGGTGTATATACAAGGACAGAGACAACACTGACTCCAAGGGTTTAGGTTCTGAAGATAAGAAGCCTGAGGTGATTCCATTGAAGGATCTTCCTAAAGTGGAAATGGAGAATCCAGAGGTTGAAGACCAAGAAAATATAACTCTAGAAGGAAACCAAAGTACTTCTGCCACACCAGTCAGGAGGTTTAGCAGGACTATAAGACCGCCGCATAGATACTCCCCTACTCTGCATTATATCTTGTTGACCGATAGAGGTTTCTATGTTTAGCACTCGGTTCAAAAATAAATAATAATAATAATAATAGCGATTAAAATTTTATAACTAACTTGAGTTCTTGATGCAGTTAATTAGTCACTACTTGAATGTGCATAAGAAATGCATATACGTAATCGCATAAAAAAAAGAACAAATTAAAACGAAAAATTTTTTCAACAACTAAATCTGTCCAAACTATATCACACTAAACTTAAAAACTCTATAGAGAATTTTTGACAGTAGTGAAGACTCTAAATTTTTGGTGTTTCTTGATAAGTATAATGGAGCTCCCTCTAATATAGGGTTCAAAAGAGATCATAGCTTCACTCTCTTTTCTACATGAGATAAAGAGAATTTTTCACTTAGTTTTTTTAAAATTTCACATAAACATGTGTGTATTTTGTATGTCAATTTTATTTTTATCTATTCATTATTTTGAATATATGAATATATAATTTCAATCCCACGTACAGAAAAACAAGTTTAGGCCTGTTACTAACATGTATCGGGTCTTATTTAAAATGGTCCTTCAAAATGCATTTTCTAAGCCTTTTTCCAACAAAGAATGTGTAGGCCCCATTCATCTGAGAGCTTCATCTTTGGGCGTTGGTCTATATCTTTCCAACGACTATTCTGATCCAAAAAACGACAATGACCCGTATACGGTCCCCCCTTTTTGACACTGAGACCCACGCTACTGGTAATTCTTTTGTTTGTTTTCTCCCCCTTTTTTTTTTTTTTTTGGTTTTCCCGAAGGGTCTTGGTTTCTGTTTTTGATAGTGGACAACCACGTTTTCTTGAGAAAAAAAGACAAAATAAAAAAATAAAATATTTAACAGTGTTTTTAAAATAAATAAAAATAATTTTTTAAAATTATGCCAAATATTTTTAAAATTTTTACCTCAAAAAATATATAAAAAATATTTTTAAAAATTCTCAAAATAAATCCAAACAGAGCTATTAATGAATTTCGTGAATCCTTGGCGAGAGGAAATAGAATACGACCAAAAATGATTCTGTCGTGTCGGTGATTTTTCGATTTGATACACTTGAAATGATATACTTGTGACAAATTATTTTTTTGTCCACCGCTCCCTTGTGCTTTCTCCCCTTCAACTCGTTAAAGTTGGTGTGGAAACGTGGGGAAAACGTTTACTTCTAATTTTTCTTTTTTGTTTATATATATTTATTAAAAAAAAAGTCATAAGCTCACACTTTCAAAGCACACGTGCTTTGTATTTGAAGCAGAAAGTAGTAGAAATTAAGCTCCAATTTGCAAATAAAAACAAAAGCTTGTAATGAATTATGAAAGTGTCCTATTATTGCTTGGACTATTGACCTTGTCAAAGTTTCGATCTTTCTTCACCATTGTAGTTTTTGCTCTATTCATTTTGTGGGACCCGTGTAAATTAATTCAAGCCCCGTTTGATTTTGTTGTCAAAATTTTTAGAAATATTTTTATACGTTTTTTGAGATAAAAATTTTAAAAACACTCTCAGCATAATTTTTTAAAAATTTTATTTTTTAAAACAAAAATATTTTTATATATATACTTTAAAAACAATACCAAACAGCCCCTCAACCTCATTTATCATTTAGAAATCTTCACCAATATCACGATATATGCGCATGTGATAACGTTGTAGCTCTTTTACACTGAGATTTGAGTGTATAGTATGGATAAGTTATACGAATTCTTTTTTAATTATTGTGTCACGTTGTTAATTTAAAAGCCGCATTTAGTATTGCTCACAATTCACATTTTTTTCTCATGGGACAAATAAGCTTTAGATAAAGGCTTTATCTCTACAAGCATTTTGAAAGTGACAAATAAGCTTTAGATGAGGTGTTTGGAAGGGTGGTGAGAACCGTTGGTTAAAACCACTTTTACTATAGCATATGAAAACTTTTACACTGTAGCTTTTTTTTTTATTAGTAGTATGTGAGAGTTTTATACTGTTTATAACTAAAAAAGTGATGAGAATTGTATGGTCCCTTCTAAACACCCTCTAAATATAGTGAGTGAAGTAAAAAACTTTACTTTATCAATATCATATAGTTTTCAACCGTTAAATACACATAAGTTTTATTAAAGAGAAATTGGGTTGTGTTGTGGTTTCTTCACCCCTTCCAAAATTGTTGGCCGAAGTTTCTTATTTTAAGCAGATGGCGGAATCTTTTATCTATTTTTTTAGTGTTTTAATTTTACTCAAATCTTCTTTCTTCTCATTTTCACCTTAAACTAGTTGTCTATCTTCTTAACGTGCTTTGGTGATGCTCTTTCACGTTATCGTCTTCTCCCGGCCACTTTCTTTTTTATCTCCAAGTTCATACGCAAGGAGCTCCTCTCAATATTAGAATTCAGATTCTAAAATAGTGATTTTTTTTTCTTCAAACAATTAGGTTCGTAGCAACTAACATTTGCGAGAATCAAATATGGGGAAATGACAATTCTAACACATTAGATGAATTGATTCTTACAGGGCCTCCGAAGAACAGGCATGACGAGAAAGAAATTTCTCTGCTAGGATTTCGGGTATTCAAATAAGGGTGTTGGCCTGTGGCAGCTGAAATTGTGTGAATATGATGAAGGAAGACAGACGTTCTTTGATTCAAGTTAACCCAATGTAAGGGTATATTTGTCTTTTCGAGTCTTTAAATTTGTAAAACGGTAATTTCACTAATTTAATAAAGTTGTGGTCGTTTACTTATAAAGAACCTTCAAATAGGTTATTTATGTTCAAATCTTTCTATCAGTTTGTTATATTTCTTTAATCTGATTTGATTCTAATATGATATAACATCTAAAAACTGTATGCTATCGATATGATACGTTTCATGCCTAACCGTACATAACTTCAGGAACAAGAGGGAGACTTATAAGTTATCGGGCATCTCATTAGAGAAGGCTTTACGTCTAACTTTCTTGAAAGTGGCAAGTGTTTGTTGAAATCAAGAATGAAAATGTCCATAATATTATCGAAATTCCTACGACAATATCTATATTTTGAAGTCTTGTCATGTATATGAGTAAGAATAAAATGTCCACAATATCATCGATATTCCCACGACAATATCCAAGGGTAATATCTTGCTAGATGTATTGTTTAGATTAAAATTAAAACCTATATAATGATTTTCAACCAGCTAAAAATTCCTCTCGATATTGAAGACACTTTAAGTTTGTATGTAATTCATTATATTTGACGATAGTTTTTTATGCACTTTATTATATTATTATACTTTGTGTGTAATAAGTACGTAAAATAATATTATAATCATAATCAACATATACAATGATGCTATTCTTTTATTGTAAGCAATATAACTCTCATATTAGACTAAAATTTTATCATTTATATTATCAACTTAGTTCAAATTAAGTAATATTGATTATTTTATCATTGTGTAAAATTATGAGAGAAAATTACAAGTTTTTCTCAATTTGTAAATTTTTTTCTTAAATATCTATTGACATCGATAATATTTACAATATTATCTGTAAATTAAAACTGCAACAACCTCAACAACATCAACATTTTCGTCCTTATCGACATCCAGTACAAGTGAGGAAGAATGAAGTGAAGGGTCAAGAAAGTGAAGCAAAAATGGTTAACGTGGGAAACAAAAAGGGTTTCTTTAATATGATATTTTGGCACATCTTTTGGCCGGGACCACCTAATTAGGGATAAGTAACAACACCCTCAAAGATGATTTATTTATTGGTGGTCCAACTCCATTGCTCCTTGAGCAAAGCTCCATCTGTCCTTTAAAACGTGATGTTCCCATGTTAATCATGAGAAGCGTGAACTTGTGTTCCAATTTCCTTCCCAACCCAAGACCTTGGGAGTGGCATCATTACATGTTGCCCACGAAGATTCTAACAACCCTAAATAGCATTTTTTATAGGAGAATCATGTGACGAGCCAGGTAGGGGTTGGGGGCGGAAAATCTTACGTGTCTTTTGATGCCCGTCTTTCAAACATTTTAAGTTGTTTTAAATCTATAGGCATAAGAACAAACGTATGGTAAACGTAAGTTTAAAATAGTTTCGCACAAAGGGGATCATTGCATATAGGTTAAATTGTCAGTTTTAAGATCTTTTTAAATTCTAATATTAATTCAAAACCATTTAAGACAGTTTAAATCATAGAGATGGTTGAAATTAGTGTTTGATGGAGTAATTACTGAAACCAGTTTAAACTATAGAGACGGTTTTAAACCGATTAAAACACCCAAAATGCAAACTTTGCCCCCTTCAAGTTCACATGATTTGAACCATTTTTTACGTTAAAAGCTATTTTCATCATTGTTTTTCTTTCATAAACTATAGTTTTTCAAATAATAGTTTTCATTTTAAATTTGATGTGATGTTTTATTCTTGTTTTAAATCTTTATGTCCTAAACATCGGTTCAAAACCACATTTTACCAAACAAACCTTAACCGTTTTAAATCATTTTGTACATTAAAAATTATTCTCATTCTTATTTTCTTTCATAAACTGTAGTTTTTTAAACACCAATTTTCGTTTTAAAGCTAATGTGACACTTTATTTTCGTTTTAAACTTTTATATTCTAAACGTCAATTTCAAACGCTAATTCAAAACCATATAGTTTAAAACTACCAGTTTAAACCATAAAATTTAAAATTACATCATTTTAAACCTGCACACTAAACCAAAGGATCTTTTAACAGATAGATTTCCATCAAATTATGCTTATCATCATACTTTTCTATCTTACATAATTTTTATGTAATCTAATCGTTCAAGATTGTACGGGCTAATGATAAAGGCACATGACGATATCAAGTTATTCAGTCTTAAATCTAGTACAATTTAGCCAATTAAGTGAATGCTAACAGGTTTATTTTTGTTTATATAATTTGTTTTCTTACGTTATAAACTTCTTAGGAACAATCTGAAATATCTAGATTGAATCTAGAACATAATCTTGAGCAGCAATGTCACCGACCACAAAAACATGGCCTCTTTTAATTATTAAAAAGGGATCTTTTATCGAACAATTTTCCATCACAACGGGCCCTTTTTGAGATGAATCGGGACTTCTGTTTGGGTTGGCCAGGTCAAAAGAATAGGTTTGAAATCAACAAATCACATGCCCTTACTACTGATAAATAAAATTAAAACAAAATTTGGTACCATGGATGATAACCATTGGATTAATTTTTCAACGATCTAAACTATTAGGGTGTTTGGTATGGTGATCAGAACTATTGGTTAGAACTGTAAACACTATAGCATGTAAGAGCTTTATACTATTGTAACTTTTTTCTTTTTATTGTAACACGTAAGAGCTTTATATTGTTTTTTAACTGAAAAGTTGGTTAGAACCAACTTTGTCAAATAGGCTATATAAGTGTTCATATTAAAAATTTTACAACTCGACATAAAATTGTTCTCAATCAAAAATGAAGCTATGAAAAATTAATCCAACTATTAAAAAACAACAGCTTTTACTAATAAAATGTTTGAAAATTTATTTTTTAAACACTCTGATCAATAAGCCGTTTTTACATTAAAAATCTACAATGTAACATAAAGTTGTTTTCACATAAAAATTAGACCATTTAAAATTAATACAACAATAATTACTAAAAGTGAAAAGGGGTAATTCCTCCTATAAAAGTTCCCATTAAAAAAATGCAATTGATAGGGTGTTTGGCATGACGGTGGGAAACATTGGTTAGAACTGCTTTTATTGTAGCATATGAAAGTTTTACATTATAGCAATTTTTTTTAAAGCATGTGAGGGCTATACATTGTTCATAATTAAGATAATAGTTCTGATTGTTCAATGCCAAACACTATCAATTTCAATTACCACAAACTCTATTTTCTAATTAACTTATAAGGTATTTAGCGGGTAGTTAAAACTGTAAATATTGTAGCATGAGAGAGCTTTATACTGTAGTAACTTTTTTATTTTAGTATCATATATGAAAATTTTACATTATTTTTAACTAAAAAATTAGTTAAAACTAATTTTGCTAAATTGGCTATTAAAATATTAATGTAACACTCTTTTTAAGTCTAGGAGTCGGTGAGTGACGCGAGGCTGGCATTCGCTGGTGGCACGTGATAAACCCTGATTGAAAAGATCACTACGTATCTCTATTACCGACTTTGTACGGGCCTTTCATACTCAAAAAAATAAAATGTTAACAAAAAAACATTATGAGAAAAATGATGTTGGCAATGGATCTTGTTTTGACCTTTTAGCAAAAATGATTTTATTTATTTTTTATATAATATTTTCTTTCACAAAATTTAAACTAAAAACTAATAACAACCACTTTTTCAAACAGACTATTAATAATTATTTATATGTATTTTAATTTTATATTTATTCATTGCGATAAAATTTGCGTTACACAATGCGAATATAACAACAATTTTTGAGAAACATTGTCTAATGCGGAGAAAAAATGCAGTATACAATATTTGTATTTCGAAAATTTTTATGAGAAAATCATTTAAAAAATAATAAAATTCTGTCGTTGAATGTCTTAATAGGATGGTTAAAATGCCGTCTGATGGCAGATATATACAATTATCACTTTTAAGACTGTTTAAACACCGATGTATGTACAAGTAAGAAATTAAAAACATTATCATGAAGTTGAAATTAAAATTACCAAAGTCAAGTCAAAGTCTTTTCTTGTTTAAACAATTGGGTTGCGTCTGAAATCTTCCAATTACCACACTTTCCTGGAGTATACGCTAAAATGCAGGTGTATACTGGTGCATGCCTTCACCTTATTACACAAGTATCAAACATACATATAATATTCTTTTTTGTTTTGGAATCAAATATAATATTCTTTTTGAATAAGAAAATTAATAAGGCCCTTACGCGCCTAATGAGTTGTTAATAAGGATTCAACCAAGGTTACAAGGGTGTTTGACATGAAGTTTTAACCACTAACTCAGTTATGAACAGTGTAAAGTTCTCACATATTACAGCAAAAAAAAAAAGTTATTACAATGTAAAACTTTCATATGCTACAATAAAAACAGTTTTAATCAATAATTTTAACCACCATGTCAAACACCTTAATTTTATTATGCTTGTTCTGCTTTTTTGGTTTAGATTATGATTGCCAAGTTTGAAGTCCTGGTAATGTATTATGATTATTTTTAATTTTTTCCTCTCTTTTTTCCTTCATTAATATAAAAATCATGTTGGCAGGTCAATTTAAATTCATTTAAGACGAGAGAGGGATTTACACGTGTTTGTAAAATGACGAGTTGTCTACTATATGTTATGCTAATTGCATCATTATTTCATATATAAAAAAATTATATTTATAGAAAAAACATAAATTATGCCCGTGTATTTTCTTATTCTTCTTTACTTTATTCTCTTTTTTTTTGGGCTTCCCACTTTGTTGGAATCTGAATTTTCCCGCCTGCCTTTTCCTGTGAGTTTTTCTATGAAATTACTTCTATATTTTAACATGAGATGGACACTCGAAATTAAATTATATCAAAGTAATATTAACATATGCGATGAAAGTGTGATGATCTATAACTAAATATTAATAGAGTATTTTGTTATACTCCTATAAAAAAAAACAATCTTATTTAACCCTATAAAGTTAAAACCCCGTTACTAATAAAACAGTAAGGCACATTTTAAAAAATACACTATATATTAAATTGAGACTTACGGTTTTGTAAATAATAAAGTTATAACTCCATAAGACGAAAATGATTTTTCCTACTAAAATCTCTTCCTTATAACATTGAATAACTACATAAAACAGAATTTTGCTTGAGTTGTCTTAATTAACCCCATAAGATTATAACCCCGTTATTAATAAAATAGTAAGATCCAGTCTAAAAAATACATGATATATTAGATTGAGACTTACAATTTTATGAATAACAAGGTTATAACTCCATAGATAAAAATGATTTTTCCTACTAAAATCTCTTCCTTATAACATTGAATAACTACGTAAAACAGAATTTTGCCTGAGTTGTCTTAATTAACTCACAATAAAGAGATAATAATTGTCATAATTAAGTCACAGGAAAGAAATGATACTGTTTGTCCATAGACTTTGAGTGTTTAAATGGCATAGATGTATGCACTAAAAGGAAAATGAATGGTGTTTTCTTCATATAAGAAAAAAAAGTAATTTATGGATAAGTATTACTTTTCAATTATCAAATTTATAAAAAAAATTTTTGATTAGATTTAATAATTTGCCGGTGAACAAGGGAAAGCAGAAGACAACATAAATAGGTTGCTATTGGCCTAGACAGTGGGACAACGGAGATCACCAATAGATGGTGGTACAGGCTAACAAAACCCGTTGATATTTGACTTTTTTAATATATCCAAAGACCAAGTCAACACTGTGAAGTTTGACGTCTGACTTGTAAATTCTTCCTCCTTACACGGAGACACGAAAACACTTGAAAATGTTTTATTATTATTATTATTTTCTGGTTAGATAGTGAAACAAACCAAACAACCGATCTTGTAATACTTATTTTAAGAATTATACACATTATGTGTTTGTAATATTGCCTCTCTCTTTTTTTTTTTGCTGAAAAGTTTCTATTATTTCTTGCATGTGCTATTTCACTTAAGGGTGCTTCTCCGATAAGTATATATTCTTACCGGTAACATACTTTTACAAAAAGAGACGTGGTCACTTCCCTTAAAAAAAAAATCTTTATTTAAAGGCTAAAAAATATATACTTATTAATAGATTACTTTTCAATAGTTACTCAAGAAATCTACTTCACAAAATGAGAATTCTTATAATGGATAAGACTATTTTGCACCATCGATAAAATATGGGTGTTACAATCATCGAATTAACTTTTGAATAGTATGATTTGCAACCGGAAGCAATTTTATATTGCATGTTATAAATTTTTAATATAAATAGTCACAGATCAGACCGTTAAAATACTAATCTAATAGATAAAATAACATTCTCTACTGGTGGTGCAAAATCGCCTTCTCCGCGACTGCCGTTACAAAAGTTTGATTTCTTAACAACTAAATTATTTTTTGTTATGTTTTCTCAAAGAAAAAAAAAAGGAGCTTCAACGAACTTAAAATCTTACATAAATCTTACATTACAGAGAGATAAAGTTTTACTAGCTATTTAATTAAATTTTAACCGTTTAGTCCATAACTGTCCACATAAGATAGTACATCATGTCATACAAAAGCATTCAAACTTATAGATTAGAGCGTTAAATTTGATTAACTATTTTTTCCCAAAAAAAAAAGCTTTAACCATTGGGCAAAATCATGTGTCTTGCTATAAAATTTAACAAAAAGGCCAAAAATTATTTTGTTTTATATATAGCCAGCTATCTCCAAGTACATGGACCACAACACAGAAGATCATTGACTTCAGTTTTCATTGAGTTCCACGTTTACTACGAGAAATTTTAATATTCCCCTTAAACTTTGGATATTTTTCTTTTTCTTTTTAAACTTTAAAAGGCGTTTATTCACCTTGAATAAATTAAATTTAAAATAAATTAATAAATCGTCGGTCCCCAATGGTTAATAGGAAAGAAAGCTGTTGCCTTCATTTAAAAGCTATGATGATGCAAAAAAGTCTAATTAAATAAAAAGAAAGCACAGTGGACTATTTTGAATATACTTAACATAACATCCAACAACAATAAGATACCTTATCCAAAGCTATTGAGAGAACTTTGAAGCTCCAAATTGTTTTGGGCTTAAATGAAACACTATGATAATTAATGTCAAAAGTATGAAAATTACAAGAACATCCTTTAAATCTTTCAAAATTACAAAAAGACAACATAAAATGGATGCAAGAACAGAAGGCGGATTTATGCTAACATTTTGAAATATAAAGTGTGTATAGACCACTTTTATATTTTAGGAGTAAGATGAAGAGGTGATCAAGTTCAAGGGGGATTTTTAAAATTTATCCTTTCTTATTGACTCTGATAATTTTGAATTTTAAATGATAACAAAAGCCTAAAATTTATCGTAATTTGCTAGAATCCTTCAAGGAAAGAAAGAAAGAAAGAAAGAAAGAAAGAAAGCAAGAAAGAAGACATTTCACACAATAGCAAAAAAGAAGAAAAAGATCTATCCAAATATGAAATATCTTGTGTACACATTTAAGTTTTCAACAATAAAATGCGTATTCAAATTTCATTGTCTACAATTGTCTACTTGACAACTTGTCATGGTCAGACTTAGAAGTCCCACATGATTTAGACCCACTTAACCCAACCAACCACCTCTCATTTTGTAATACCATTTTCGTATTTTTATTTTTATACACCCTTTATACATACATACTTCTTTCTACATACTTCAATCATACATACTTCTTTACACACCTCTCGTTTTGTAACACGTACCATTCATACATACTTCTTTAAACAAAAAAAAAAAAGAAAAAAAAAAGAAAAATTATACTCGTGTATTAATTTGGTTATGCTCAATCATACATTTTTTTTTTTTTATGTTATGCCCAATCATACATGGTTTGAGTCATCTAATATTGACAACCAAACTAATCTTCTTTAGTTATGGCCTAACACTTTTTTAAGTATATGGTTAAAACTTATAAACATGTCCTCTCCTTATAGGCTCTGACTTTTATTAGTCTTCTCAAAGTCCATTCAGCAATCTAACGAATTAAAAGGCAAAAACTAGTGTAATATTGCCAAGGCAAGAATTTGTTATATAAATTGTTACTGTACCTATCAATTTCTTTAGTGGGTATTGAAGACATATATATCAACCATTCGATACGGGAAACAAAATTGATTTTGATCTAATTTAAAAGCCTCAAAACGGATATTTTTGATAGGGTTTTCTATTAGAGAAGGAACCTACTTTCATTCGTGACAAAGGGAAAAAAAGAAAAATCAAATTGTGTGAACTTGGAAACAGAAACGTCCAAAGATTTGAAAAAAGGGAAGCAAAGAAAAGGGAAACTTGAAAAATGTCTCTTCAAGTAAACCCAACGACAAGCAAAATAAATGACATTTTGAATTCAATATAAACATACTAACAAACCATGATGCGTCATTACTTGGCTGGTTTGCTTGCCCAAGAAAAATACACATATTATTTGGATGGGTTGCGCAAAGTTGACGTAGCAATAAAGATGGGCTCTTTACACAAATTCCTGAAAAAATTAAACTTCGATTTCCACAAAAAAAAAGAAGAGAAAAACTATTTATAAAGGATGCCACGCTATTTCAGCATATTATATTTGTTATTTCAAACATACCCCAACTAGTACATGATATCCATCATAATTATTATCGGAACATGCATAGTATCGGTTGTTCACCACCAAAACCAGCCAATATTCGACGTTGAAACCACTGTTTCTAGCGGCCGCCACCAACAAAATACATAAGAACACAAAAAAATTCTAAAAATTACTAAAAATTATTCGACAAAGCACAAAAACCAGAAAAAAATAATTGGAAAAAAGAAAAACATTCTTCCAAATATGAAGATCCAAACAAAGGAAAAAAACTACGCGACAGCTATGCGGCATCGGATCTGCCACTGGAGGAGTTGTTTTCGCAATGGCTGGTTCGTGGTTGTGGCGTGGCGCTCTCGAAGTCGGCCATGGCTGCTCCATACTTGTCATCGTCGTGCAGCTCCCGAAGTCATGAGAGAGGAGGCACAATAGATCTGGCGGTTGTTCTATTGTCAGTTTGAACAATCAGACAAGGAAGGAATGTTTGGAGGGGGTGGCTGGAGAGAAGAAAATAAACCGAGCGAACTGCTTCGGCGATTCACGCCGTCGTGCGACTTTGGAGACTGGGCAATGACCTGCTTTGCTCGACCAGGATTACGGTGACAACGACTTCGTGCAATTTCTCCACTGTGGCCAATCCTGATGTCGTCGTGGGCATTACGATTCTAGCGCCGACTGGCAACGACCTGCTCTGGCTTAAATGGCGTCTGCAAAAGAGATCTAGATTGAATCGCAGCAGCAGACGGCAGATATCGAACTGGTGGTTGCTGCAGTAGGATTATAGAGAGAGAAAGGGAGAGGTAACTTATGGTTGAAAACCGTAATTCAGAGTGAGGATAAATAACTCTTTTTCTTTAAATTTTAAACAACCATGTGGCATTAAATCAAAGAGTTTTATTAAGAGTAGTGTAAATCAATCCATCTTAAGAAAAAGTAACGAAAACCATAAAAGTCTCAATAAAGAGGAACCACAAATTAAAATACAACTATTTCTTTTTTTAATTATTATTATTATTTATTTTAGTATTTATTTTCCCCTAAAAAAGTATTTTATAATAATTTTATAATTTTGTGTTTTTTTGGAGCTTAGACAATACTATTTTGAAAAAACTATGTAGTGGTAACTATTTTTGAAAATATTACACAATCTTATCTTACGTTTAAGTTAAGTGCGATGTATAAACTTAGCACTATAACAAATGATAAAAACCTCTTTATACTGTCAATTCTTAATTTACGACTCGTTAGTTGTCATAAATTGTTTAAACTACCTCTTTTACTCTTCGCTTATATTTCCTTGTATGAATTGAACACCAAAAGGAAATTTTAAAGGATTGACAATCTGGAAGAATATTTTTGCACCTATTAAGAGTGTTTAGAAAGTAAGTTGGAATCTAAACATTATAATATGTGAGAGCTTTATATTATAGCAAATTTTTTTTACTATAACATATGAGAGCTCTATACTGTAGCAATTGTAACTAAAAAGTTTCAACTTATGTCCCAAACAAAGATATTTAAGTGTATAAATTACCTTTGTAACATTGAACATTGCCCTACATTTTAACTTATGAAATGAGTTTATCAATTTTCCCATTTCCTACCTTTGCCATATATTTTTATCAAAATTATAAAGACATTCTTATTGACCAAAACATTTTACAGTTTGAAAATTAATGTCTTGCCATTTAGCCCTAGAAAATAAAAGTATTGGTTTCTTCACACTTTTAATTATAATATTTTTGATAATATTATAACGTGCACTTAAATCACCATTTTTACCCTCTTTAAAAATCCACATTTTTATTCCGATACTTATAACTATATTGTAATTATTATATGGTAGAATATATAAGTTACAAAAAACTTATCAATATTATACAATTTTAAATCTTGATATTGCAATAGAAAAAGATAATACAATAAAGATTTTTGACAATCTAAAGCTATAAGGACAAGAACTACAAGTTAAAATAAATTTATTGTAATATATAAAACCCTTACACTGTAGTTTATTTTTGTTTTACAACAAATAAAACTAAAGGTATTTAGGAATCCTATTAAAACAACAAAATTTAATCTTTTTATAGTATTATCTCTTACATACAACAATTTTTATTCTAACTTATTTCTTAAAAACAATTTCTATATCATGCCTTTTTATTTTTGTACTTGGATAGGTAACTACTAACTAATAACAAAACTCTAATTCTAAACAAACAAATCATAAAATTCTTTCCATTAAAAAAATAAATTTTTTAAAAAGAGAAAAACTCGTTTTCAATTTCTTGCATGTTTTTTATTATATATATATATATATATATATATATATATATAATATATATATTTTAGTTTTCAAAATCAAAAAGCCTCTTTTTGACCACTATCTGTCTCCTCCCTTTTTCCCCCACCCTCTCTTTCTTCCCTTCTTCCTCCTATCTGCTCCAGTCTTTCCTCTCTCTCTCTCCTTTCCAATTCTTTTTATTTCTCTCTGTAATTTATATTCCCCTGCTTTCCTTCCATTCTCTGTTATGGTTTTCTCCTCTAAAACCTATCACCAATCTCCTCTCCCTTTTCTATTCTTCTTCTTCTTCTTCTTCTTCAACCATGGGTGCTTGTATATCAACCGCCAGAGTTACCGGCTCAAACAGCAGCACCACCAACAACAACAACAACAATTCCAAGGAAACGACACCGAAATCTCAGAAAACGACGGTGAAAGTCCCGAGGGAATCGGCGTCGTCGACCACCACCAACAACAATAATACCAATCAGAAGAACAGGCGGGGCAATGGGACCCACAACCAGAAGAATGCTACTCACCGGAAGAACAACGTCGGCGGCAGGAGGCAGGGCGGGGGGATTATCCCCTGCGGGAAGCGCACCGATTTCGGGTACGCCAAGGATTTCGACAGGCGTTACACGATCGGGAAGCTTCTAGGACATGGCCAGTTCGGATACACGTACGTCGCCACCGACAAGGCGAATGGCGATCGTGTCGCCGTCAAGAGAATCGAGAAGAATAAGGTTTCTTTAAATTCATCGGCTTTCTTCGAAATTTTGACGCTTTTTTTTTGTTTTGTTTTTGTTTTTGTTTTTTTTTTTTTTGTTTTTCTTGAATTGAATCTAGGTTTTGTGAAAACTGAAAAAATAATAATAATACAAATCTTCCTTTTTTTTCCCTTACTTGGTTTAATTGTTTTGGTTATGGGAGTTAATTTTAATTTTGGGCGATTTAGGGACTTTTGAGGTGGGGGAATCTGGGAATTTTTTGATTGGAAGCTGGAGATTCTACTTGTAAATAGGCTTCTTTTTTTTTTTTTTTTGGGTATTCGTGATTTGATCTCAAATTTGTGTTTTTGACTTTTTTCCTGTAGTTTCCCCCCACTTGGATTTTTGTTTCTTATATTAGGTAGAATATTAGTATAGTGATTCATATATTTGGGCAGTCTTATCAAGTTTTTTTTTTTTAATCCTTTTGTGTTCATTTCAATTGTGGGGCTCAATTTAGGTTCCTGCAATATCCAAAATTTCCCAATTTTCTGGAAATCCATGAAGAACATGTCTATTGCTAAGCTTATCTCATGCGTTTTTTGGTGAAAGAAATCCTTTTGGCAACTTGCAGTTTTTTGGAGAGTAATCAATGGCACTCACAAGTATAATGTTTATTTCAGTATAATTTCTTTAAGGGAATTTTGGGATTGGGATTGTTAAAAAACAATTTTTCGGAGTTGCAAAAGTAACTAAAGGAGATAACATTTTTGGTGTTGGTGGCACTTGGCAGATGGTTCTTCCCATTGCTGTTGAGGATGTTAAGCGAGAAGTCAAGATATTGCAAGAACTTACAGGCCACGAGAATGTGGTCCAGTTTTACAACGCCTTCGAGGATGATTCTTATGTGTATATAGTTATGGAGTAAGTGTTATTCTCAAGCTTAATTTCGAGAGTATTTCGTCATTAGCTGGTTCTTGCTGGACAAGTTGATTTTCTGCTCATTTTATCCTTGTTTCAAACCACGGCATGCATGATTATACATGTTCTTTGGTTTTGCCTGTAGGTTATGTGAGGGTGGTGAATTGCTGGATCGTATCTTGGCCAAGTTAGAATCCTTATTCCTGATAAAATGTTATCCTTTACTGTAGTGTGCTGTTAGCTATTTACATGGCGTGTCTGTCTAAAATATATGATTATAACATTAGTGAACAACCGCTAATTGCATTATGTCACATTGTTGGTATTTCGAATGGGTACTTACTTTCATCACTCTCATCAGGAAGGATAGCCGTTATACCGAAAAAGATGCAGCAGTAGTTGTACGTCAGATGCTTAAGGTTGCTGCACAGTGTCATTTACATGGTTTAGTACACCGCGACATGAAACCAGAGGTATGGCCACGATTGCTTGCACAAATAGCAGTTCCAACTGTAACCATCTTGAGTTGTTCTTTTTGGTTAATAGGTTCCCTTACATCTTCTTCCTTTTATTCTAGAATTTTCTTTTCAAGTCAACCAAAGAGGACTCACCCTTGAAAGCCACAGACTTTGGTTTGTCAGACTTTATTAAACCAGGTAAATATATTCCTATTGCAAGGACCTCATGAGATATTTAGCTTTTTCCGCCTGTTCTGTCATTTGGAGCTGTAATTATGTCAATGGATCTTTGATTGGGTCTTCCATATTCCACCTTGTAGCCGGAGTTTTTGGCCATGTATGTTTGAGATCATTAAGTTACGTTTTCGTAAATGATATGCAGGAAGGAAGTTCCAAGACATTGTGGGCAGTGCTTATTACGTAGCTCCAGAAGTATTGAAACGCAGGTCAGGGCCTGAATCGGATGTCTGGAGTATTGGTGTGATTACCTATATTTTACTTTGTGGGAGGCGCCCCTTTTGGGATAAGACGGAAGATGGTATATTTAAGGAGGTGCTAGAACATTCTAAATTTCCATGCATGTTCTTTTGATTGATGCTTATAGATAGATTGGTTCTTTCTTTCAAGACGGTGGAAATTTTATACTTTTTAATATTCGAAAACGCAGAATGCACCATCTGCATCATGTCATTTTGTTGATAACCAGTCTTTATTCCAACAAGTTCTTGCCTATTTTTGAGAGCTTGTTAATTTTATGCCAAATCCCCACTTTCTAGGACAGAAGGAGAACTAGACGCTTAGACCACTTTCCTTGCATTCTTTTGTTTTCCTGAAATAAGTTACCCACGTATCTCCTTGTCACCTTATCACTGCATATCTTTCCGCCATTCTATGTTTTGCTACCTTATTGTGTTACCATCCTTTTCTTTTTCCCCTTCCTTTTTTTTTATTTCTTTAGTATACTTATTTTACTGCTTTTCATTTTTTTCAGGTCTTAAGGAACAAGCCAGATTTTCGCCGCAAGCCATGGCCAAGCATAAGTAACAGTGCTAAAGATTTTATAAAGAAGTTACTAGTGAAAGATCCCAGGGCAAGACTAACTGCTTCTCAGGCCCTATGTAAGTGCCTATTCTTTATTCTTACCTTTGGCAAAATAGATACTGATTGTTAATATTTGTTTATCAATGTTTTTTGACCTTTGGATAGGGGTATTAAAAGGGATTTCCCTGGGTTTTCCTCTTGAATTTTCAATTATTATTTTTGGCTTGCCTGCCGAATAGCCAAGTTGCATATTGTTTTCCCTAAGCAAGAGCGCTGGTGGAGATAGTTGTTTGGTTTAACTTTTATTTTATTTTTACTTTCCAGCACACCCGTGGGTTAGAGAAGGAGGAAGTGCATTAGAGATCCCGATCGATATATCTGTTCTGAATAACATGCGGCAGTTTGTGAAGTACAGTCGTTTGAAACAGTTTGCTCTTAGGGTAAGGCAGTTACTTTAGGCGGAAGTTAAATAGAGGAAGAAAATGGTTTTCAATTATTCAATTCATTTTGATGGCCTTGCAGGCATTGGCTAGCACACTTGATGAAGAGGAGCTCTCTGACCTCAGAGATCAATTCGATGCAATTGATGTGGATAAAAATGGCTCTATTAGTCTCGAAGAAATGAGACAGGTCTTTCTCTTGCCTAAATTCTTGCTTCTCTATAAACGAATTTGTGCACCAGTCAGTTAGCATATAGTTTCTCGTCCCTGTACTAAAAAATATGCTCCTATTGCAGGCCCTTGCAAAAGATCTCCCTTGGAAACTAAAAGATTCACGTGTCCTTGAGATACTGCAAGCTGTATGTCTTCCAAACCCTCTTTGTTCTTTGTTTTCATACGATGCTGCAATTCTTTATTTAACCTAGGACCTGAAAGTGCCGTAATAATCTTTGCTCATCAGAGTCATGACTTGATTCTTTCTTTCATCTGACCTCTATTCTTTGGAAGTCCTTGTTTTATGCACTGAAACAATGGCAATGAATACTGCTTCCGCTCTCTCTGTCGTGCGTAATTGCAAAGTGTTTGTTTTTTATGTTTGATTCAGATTGACTCGAACACCGATGGGCTTGTGGATTTCTCCGAGTTCGTTGCAGCCACTTTTCACGTCCATCAATTGGAAGAACATGACTCTGACAAGTGGCAGCAGCGTTCACAGGCAGCTTTCGAAAAGTTTGATATTGATAAAGATGGATATATAACACCTGAAGAACTTAGATTGGTCAGTCTTTTTCTTTACCTGAAGCAAAAAATTTTTGCCTTGTGATTTCTAGTTATCGTTTTCATAATATTGCTATCGTTGGCACTGAGTTTTCTTCACTTCTTTTTGCAGCACACGGGCTTAAGAGGATCCATTGAGCCCCTTCTTGAAGAGGCTGATATCGACAAAGATGGGAAGATAAGCTTAGCAGAATTCCGTAGGCTTCTCAGAACTGCAAGCATTAGTTCGCGAAATATTACTAGCCCTTCTTCCTGTCCTCCACGTAACACTCGAAGGATATAGATTAAGAACTGAATTTTGAAATTTTAGTCAGAGAGATGGTCAGAGAGGCGGAGTTCCGTTTTCCTTAATGTATCTACTTCCCAAGTCCGGCAAAGGCCCTTCTTGCAAAATTATGACACAAACATCTTCAAAATTCAAGGAATCAAGTAATGGGATTCTGCATTAGATTGTGTTTGCGATTCGCAGACCATCTTGGATGGATCTGCGCAGGTGGCTCCAGGTTGTTGTGGTTACTTGTGTACATCCTCGTGGAGTGTTGGGCATTTCTTGCTTGTGCCCTGCAAATTGTAATGTGTGACATAAATATAATTACAGTGAAAATGTGATGGATTTCATCTATAGCCGAGTGGTTGCTCTTTGAAATTAATTCTTCTGGAATTGGAGGCTCGTTTATTTCACAGGTTTAAATAGAAATTTTTTAATAAAAAAATACTGTAGAAAAAAGCTTGAAAGAAAAAAAATTTTAACTAGTAAAGTGAAGGATACAAACTAGGGTGACTTTTAGCTTGCTTCACGTAGTAGGTGGTAGGGTTAGAGCACCGATAAAAAGTGGAGAGCGATTGTTCTTTTTCTTTGAAGTGAGCAATTAAAAAACACGTTTCTTTTTGTTGGTTGAGATTCTTTTCACACAAAAAGGAGGTAAAAAGAATGCAAAGGCCAAATGCCAGAATTTTTTTTTTAAAAAATACATTAATTCAGAGCTGGAAGTGGAATATACAGCTAGACCAGTCGCTATATCATACCAGATAATTTACAAAAATATCCAACCATTAGGTGGTTGGTTCTTGAGCATATATGAGCTTGATAAGCTAAAAGCAATACTTTCATGCCATCCAGGACGGGTATCAGAGAACATCTAGATACGTCAGTTGAATGATACCAAACTACCACCCTAAGGGGACCTAAAAGTCTAAGACCGTGAACCTCATTTTCTTTTTTTTTTTGGTTGGCAGAAAGGACACCTTTTTTTATAGACTGGAAATTGGTTAGAACAAATTCGGATAATTTTGACGTTATATTGGGTGTTGCAGCTCATGCTTTGATACAATTAGTAGCAAAGGGAATTAGAATATCTTCAGTTGTCAAGACTATGGGGCGTCACTCACACTATTGGAGGAGCTATCCTGAAGAACTTGAGATGAATACCTACTTGATGAGCTCCCATCGGTAGTCGTCCTTTCCCTCTGCGATTGCTTGCCCCTCCTACCTCCAGAAGAAGACAAGTCCTGCAAAAAACAAAACTCATTCAGACAAGTTACCATCTTCAATTGCCTACCATTCGTCGATAACTCCAAAACAAACCTGTTGCGCAGATGATCCTGGCATCTTGAGTTCAAGATCTGTCGCTACTTCGTTGGAATTGTCACATCTTTCAACACTGCTGCCCCTTTGTTGATCTGATGACTTGCTTTTCGAATCTTGTTTGCTCGAAATGTGGGAAGTGGACGCATACTGAGACGCTGGCTGTTCCACTGCAGGGTTGGTGGGAGTTGGGTAAGGGACGAATGCAGGATAGGGATTAGGAACAGGACCAGGATTTTGACCTCCAAACAATGGAAACGGCTGTGATGACGGGTGGAATGGAATTGGACCTGGAGGAACAGGCACAGGCATTGGATACGAGTAAGGTGGGCCCATAACAACAGAAGAAGGATCGATCGCAGTCCACGGGAACATAACCCTTGCTCTCTGCTGATACTGAGCATTCAGGTTTTCAATATCGGATTTTAAAGATGCCTTCTCTTCTCTTAGCTCATTTTTCTCCTGCGTCAGCTGTTTGTAGGAAACAATAATTGATGACATTGGCAAATAATAGTCCTCGCAACCATGAGCACAATGCATAAGAAGTATTTCACCTCGCATGATTCTTCAGAAAGTGCTGTGTACTCTGCCTTGAGTCTGTTGACTTCAGCAGTTAATTCGTTCAGCATTTGAATTGAGTCTGTGAGTATGGTTGCCTTGTCGTTCTTCGGTCTATCAGGATCTGCATTTCAAATATAACTAAGTGAATGTCCAAATATGAAGCACTCGACCAGCACTACAAGAAATTGTCAATACAAAGGTAATACAACCAAAATGACTCCCACGAGATAGCCTCCCATTTCTCTCTCTGTTTAAGCCTTAGAGATGGACAAAAGAAAAAAAGTTGCAGAATGGGGCAATGAAGGGTCATGAAGTAGACATCAAGCAAAAACTTTTGAGCCCCCCCGACTTATCAAAAGAGGGAACCCCCTCCATAGCCACAGCATGAAGGAGCAGTGCTTTAATCCACATTAAAACCAATCAAAATTTTTTCCAGATAGGTACGTGATATGATACTAAACTGAGAGCAACATATGGAGAGAGAAATAGGGATAGTGCCCATTTGTTGGCTTTTTGTGAACATAAACACTCATATAAGTGCTTCTAATTCCAATGTTTCTTCCAATCTTGTTTGGTTTTGAGAGCCTCTCCTTCCCCGTCTTTTAAAAACCCTCATCCTAGGCTTTTCTTT
This sequence comes from Artocarpus heterophyllus, assembly GCA_025403435.1. Lineage (NCBI taxonomy): Eukaryota > Viridiplantae > Streptophyta > Magnoliopsida > Rosales > Moraceae > Artocarpus > Artocarpus heterophyllus. The sequence continues at coordinate 24,884,793 of CM046328.1, forward strand.
CTAATCTTCCCTTCTTTTTCGAAGGAAATTTCTCACCTTTCTACATTAGTCATCAAAAAACATGCAGAGACTGTATATTCACTAATTACTATACATAATGGCTAATGCAAATTAATACAATGCTCTTTCATCATAATTAACAAGAAAGTACAAATGAGTTGTGCTCTCCTACAATACCTAATGTGTTCCCCAACTCGAGAAAGTGCTCGTTTAGCCGATCCCTTCTCAACTTTTCCCGGTCTGCCTTTTGAACTTTTCTTGCCGCAATGGGATCCCCCTCCACATCCGTTTTTTGTCTATTAGAAAAAACCCCCCCAAAAGAGGATCAAAATGTAAATTATACAAATTAAAAGTGAAGACAAACAACAAACTCAAAAGGCCATTTTTAAAACAATTTCATAGTGGAATCAAGGCTCAAAAGCTAATCAACCGATTTCCTCGCTTAACAAGCTCCAAACTTCTGTCCAAATTATTTTTCTCACCAAAATTTTGTTATTCAAGCAATTGATTAATACTCTCAACCTATCTCACAAATTTCACATGCTCTCATAAATTTATAACAACTTTTAGAAAATAGCGACTCGAATTTCATATTTTTCGAACAAAAAAAAATTTAAAAAAAGATTATCCATGCCCATTAATAATTTACTCAATGTAGGACCAGTGAGTCAAGAGATTAAGGACCCACGACATAGAAAACTGCATGACCAATAGAAAATTTTCAATTTTAAGAGGAAAATTCTTTAAGGTCTCAAAAATTAGGTACTGGGAAAATTCCAATCAACAAATTTCATCTTCACGCTAAAAATTCAAACTTTCTGCTCCAATCATGCATAAATAATAGAATACAGTCTAACAAATTTAACCAAAAAAAAATAATAGCAATAATAAAAGATAGAGCAAAAACTATTACAGAAAAAATAGCAACAAAAAAAAAAAAAACCTGGAATCAGAGTGAGAGCGAGTGGAGGTGGGAAGAGAGGAAGAAGGGGCTGAAGGCAGAGAGAAGTCGTCGGATTTCCATTGTTCCATATCCACTCCCACATTAAGCTCTCTCTCTCTCCCCACTTCTTCCTCGTGTGCGCAAATCTTAGGGCTTTTTAGTTACTTTCTCTTTGCTTTTTGGCTACACACAAACTAAGAAACTTCGGCCAAGAGGAGAAAAACGACATGAAATTGTTCTTTTGATTTTCTTTTTTCTTTTTCTTTTTTTCGTTTTTGTTTTGAGATGAGACAGGAGCCAGGCGGCAGGGGCCGGGGGGGATGCGGATACTGGTTCTGGGTGGGGAAAAGATGGTTCGACGAACTGCTCAACCCGAAATTATTCTGAGATAGTGTAGGTAAAATTGGAAATTCACCAAGTGGTGTCAGACATGTACCAATGTACGGCACTTGAAGGGATGTCGTTTGGAAGATAGTCAGTAGTCACGGTGTCGACTTTTTTTTTTTCCTTCTTTAATAATTCTTACGTTTTGAAAAACTTTTCTGTTATTTAGTTCAAACTTTTTTTGGAAGAATATTTTGGTCAAAATTATAGTCTAATAAAGGTAATAAATGACAGTAGGCATAATTTTTTTCATTTTTTAAATGAATAGGCATAAAAGTTTAAGTCAGAATGTCCCCTCGTTCATTAAAATTATAAAAAAAATTAACATGTTGTTTTCTAGTTAGCCTTTTTTTTAGTTAGTTCTACTTATCCTAAAAAAGGGGCTCTTTTCTTATTAAGAATGGAAGTGTAGTTGACATTAGATATAAAACGACATTAGTTTTGAATATGTTGGATCAATTGTCATGTAGATAAACCATTTTATATTTTTAACTAAGGACAGATGAAAATCACATCTTAATTTCATTTAAATATTAAAATTGCTACCAATAAAAGTGGCTTATCAAATATTTGTAAGTTTAAGGTGTAACTTATCAATTAAAAATTTGACAAATTATAAATGTATAATAAATTTCGTAGACAACAGTACAAAATACTTTTTTTTTTGAAAACTTTCATATAAAAGGTTGTTAAACATAATTTGGGGGCATTTATAAAATGGACGATTAATCCTTTTTTTGGTAATAAATGGATAATTAATACTTATAATGATTTTCGTTCCAAGAATTAGTTGATGCATTACTGTATTCTATAAAACTTATTTTGTAGTTTTTTTTTATGGTATAAAGCCATTGATTAACACTGACCGTCCAAACACATCGTGAATTTGACGTGTCCCTGGTTACAATCTCGGGGGTTTGCAGTTGAACACAAAGCGCAAACCTAACAAACAAAAACCTCTGTAAACTGTCCTGTAGAGAGAACCCTCGAGCCTAAAAATGCTTCTCCTCTCGCCGGCAAAACTTTTATAAAAGAAACAAAAAAATGAAAATGAAGATCGTGACGTACAACGTGAACGGCCTGAGACCTCGAATCTCTCAGCACGGCTCTCTCCTTAAACTCCTCGACTCCTTCGACGCCGACATCGTCTGCTTTCAGGAGACCAAGCTCCGCCGCCAGGAACTCACCGTCGATATCGTCGCCGCCGACGGCTACGAGTCCTTCTTCTCCTCCTGCGCCTCCTCCTCCGACCGCGGCCGCCGCTCTGGATATTCCGGTAAGGCATTTCGTCCAAAATTTTCGATTTCAAAATCAATCTCTCACATTTCTCTCGATTTCTATTCTCTTTTTTTTTATTATTTTGTTGATTCTTAATCTCAGGCGTCGCTACGTTTTGCCGAGTGAAATCGGCGTTCTCGAGCGAGGAGGCGGCGCTGCCGGTGGCGGCGGAGGAGGGCTTCACCGGAGTTCTGGAAAGTCCTCGCTCGGGAAGAGGAGAAACGCCTTCGGTTGCGCAGGGACTTGAGGAGTTCGAAAGAGATGAGCTTCTTAGGGTTGATGGCGAGGGACGGTGCGTTATCACTGATCACAGTCATTTTGGTGAGTTAAGGAGGTTTAACCTAAATTGATTGGGCATTGAAAACTTTTACGGTTTAATTTAAAGATTTGGTTTTGGGTCTTATTATGGCGTGGAAATGTGAAATTAAGTCATGTTGAAATTGAAATTTTGGCCAGTTCTGTTCAATGTGTACGGGCCTCGAGCTGAATCAGATGATTCGGAAAGGATCGAGTTTAAGCTCAAATTCTTCAAGATAATGCAGGTAAGGGAAATTCTTTTATGTGACATGGAAATAGTAGAATAATACTAGCTTATGCTTTATGGCCTTGTAATTGATAAATTCGAAATTGGCATTGTCTTTATCCAGCGATATTTCCGTAATTGAAGTTCTCAGTGTTTTGGTAGTGCTGACATTTTTGTCCATGTTTGCATCTAATGAGGATAATTTAGATTAATAGTTGTATAACTGATAGGTTTTGGATATGGAAAGCTTTAATCTACTTTCTTTGTTATTTTCCAATTTTCCCTTTATTGAATAGATAGTCCTTGATTGCAAAGTAACTTACTGATAGGTTTTGGATATGGAAAGCTTTAATCTACTTTCTTTGTTATTTTCCAATTTTCCCTTTATTGAATAGATAGTTCTTGATTGCAAAGTAACTTACCATTTTTCCTTTATGCATTTGATTCTTAATGTACTGTTTAAGCATTATCACTGTACTTTTGTGTGGGAACTAATTACTACAGCTTGAACACTCGAATGCTTGTAATATTAGTAATCTAATTATAATTACAAGCAGTTGGAATCTATATAAATTATTTTAAATAAAATGCACTTGTAGTTTTTATAGTTGTTTGATGATATGCGTGACTTTTTCTGTAGAAAAGATTGGAGTCTTTGCTGCGTCAAGGAAGGAGGGTAGTTGTTGTTGGTGATCTTAACATTGCACCCACTAAGTTAGATCGTTGCGATGCAGGACCGGATTTTGAAAATAATGAGTAAGCGGCTACCCAATTACTTTGCAGTTGGGCCCAATATGCCTGCGGTTATGTTTTGAACCGCCTCTTATAAACTGTAAGAGGCTAATTCTAAAAGATTTAGCTATTGAATCTGGCTTGTAGGTTCAGACGATGGTTTAGATCAATGTTAGTGGACAATGGAGGTGCTTTCTTTGATGTTTTTAGAACAAAACATCCCGATAGGTATAAAGCTTATATTATAGTTCTTTTAGTCTTTTTGATCCTGGGATAATCTCAAGTTCTGTCCTTTGAAAACTGAATAACTTTCAGAGGATGATTGTTTTACTTTATTTCTCCTCATTGCAGAAGGGACGCATACACGTGCTGGCCGCAAAATACAGGCGCGGAAGAATTTAATTATGGGACAAGAATTGACCATATTCTATGTGCTGGATCGTGCTTGCACCAAGAGCAGGAGCAGGAAGACCACAACTTCTTCACGTGCCACGTTAATGAATGTGACATACTGACGCAATATAAACGGTGGAAACCTGGAAACACACTCAGGTATAGTTATATTGCATATAAATAAGCGTGACATATTAGCATAGCCTAGCAGTAAATCATTGTCTTTAATTGGGGAGTCTAGAGTTTTAATCCCCCACCCAGTTTAAAAAGGCAACAAAAAAAAAAAAGGTTATGAAATTGCATTCTTGTATTCATCTAGATGTTGATGTTGATGCTGGATAGGTGGAAAGGAGGACAGCGCATCAAGCTGGAAGGTTCTGATCATGCTCCTGTTTTTACAAGTTTAGTCCAAATTCCTAGTGTCCCCCAGCACAGCACCCCGTCTTTATCTTGCAGATACATCCCTATGGTTTATGGTGTCCAGCAAACACTTGGTATTAGCACTTTTGTCATTTGTAGATATACTCTTTCTTTGTTTTGATATGTTCAATTTGTCGAATTTTACAACTGCCTTTGCCCTTGTGCTGTTTGCTTCTTTACAACACTCCCAATTGACTAAGCCCTTAGCCTTGTGCAGTATCAGCATTAATGAGAAGACAAGTTTCCAAACAAAGCAAATCGTATGAGGTGTCAAGTTCATCTCCAGATGGGGATATCGCTTTAGGACATTTCACTGAGAGAGAGAAGAGAGCCTTTGACGAATGCAGGTTATCCGGCGTACCTCCGGCCCACCCTTGTTCTTTTTCAAGCCAAGAGTCTGAAGTTCAAATTTCAAGAGATGATATGGGCTTGGGTTCGAGCAACGAAGTTGGTTGGGGAACCTCAAGTACACCAAATGGTGACTGCATCAGAACCATGTCTGGCAATCAAACAAAGAAAAAGGCAAAGAAAAACCAATGGTCCCAACTCACACTGAAGTCATTTTTCCAGAAAAGTTCAATCGGGAGCAATAGTGTCGATAATGGCATAGATAGTTCAACGAATGAGGCCAATATTGTAGAGCCTAATCACCAGTCAAATGATCCTCCTATTGGGGATGATCAAACTGAGAACATCAGTCAAAATGATAGTCCTCATCAGTGTGACTGGGATCAGGATGAAGTGAAGAAGTGTTCTTCAGAAAAGCATGGTGTTGCTTTAATGGAGTGGCAAAGGATACAGCAGATGATGCAAAATAGCATACCCCTTTGCAAGGGCCATAAAGAACCTTGTGTTGCTCGAGTTGTGAAGAAACAAGGTCTGAATTTCGGCCGCCGATTTTATGTCTGTGCACGCGCAGAGGTATTCTATGCATTTGATATTCAATTAAGCCTGAAGAATCTTGTGCAAATTTTGTCTTTCCATTGTTGAAGAAAACAAATTACTCTTTCTAAATTTTTGGATTACTAAATTAGGCGAAAATAGAGTGAAAAATACAATCATGCTTAGATATATATAAACGTTATCGGTAAGACTTGGTTTTTAACTATCAAATGATATTTAGGTGGAGTTCTTAACCGTAGATCAAATCAAATTCATTGGAAATTATATTGTGTGACAATTTATTGGAACTCTGATGAAGTTTTGACAGTTAAAACCGGTGTCTAGTGGTGAGGTATTCTTTCATTTCGACTAGAGAATTCTCCTACCAAAGAGAAAAAAGGGTGAAGCAGTCGGTGTTGGCACGAAAATTTGAGAAGAGCTGAATCCTACTTGAACTAACAAGAGGCGTCTCTTTCTTGTTCTTTTTCCTTTTTATTTTCCTTTTTTTTTCTTACAGGGACCTGCATCTAATCCTGAAGCAAATTGTGGTTATTTTAAATGGGCTGCTTCAAAATCACGAGGAAAATAGTGATGGAGATTATTTCTTCGAATTTTCTTATTGAATGATGTCAAGCTACCCATTTTTATTTTCATTTTGTCCTTATATATTCTAGATGGTGCAATGCTATTGCCACATCCTTTAAATCTTGTTATTATTATTATTATTATTTAATTTCAATTGTTTTCAAGCCACGAGCATACTCATACAAGAAAACGTAGACCCACCCCCACCCTGTTCCAGTTCCAGAAAGATGTGTAAATAATCCTAGCAAGTTCACTGTCAAAAGCCGAAGAAGCGTTCAGATTCCCAAGTCTGATTCCAAAAGTTTCAGGAAGAAGAAAAAAAAATGAATGCTTCCAGGTTGGATTTTTACCTACAAATCAAATCAAATCAAATAAATTCCAGAAACGACTACAAATTTTGATCTTCCCTTTAGCAAAACACCTTGTACAGAGAAGATATGAATAAGCCGATTAAACTGTATGTATGCCAACGATACATTCATTTTATGGAACCATTTCACCGAAGTTCATCACATTGGAGATTAATCAAGCATATTCTAGTTGTGGAGAGCCGTTATCGTTCAAAAAACCGACCACAAAAATTTTCACATGTATGTATGCCTAGCCGCTAGGACTCCTTTGAAGGATAGAGGCACCCTTTTCATTATTCATGCGTCTATCCATTTTCACTTAAGAGATTTTAATTCGTGCTATCAAAGGTAATTGAGGCGTAATATACTCCTTTGAAGGATAGAGGCACCCTTTCATGAATGATGCCTTGGCTCTTTTGGTAGAAGAGATGAAGAGTTGGAAGGATGGATAAAGTAGGAGGGATGAGGAATGTCAAGAGTGAGAGAATTATGGTAATTTTTTTATGTTATTTGGTAGGAGGAAATGAGAGTTAAAAGGATGATAGTTATATGTCTAATTATTAATTTGTCCATTTTACTCTTTGTTAACTAATTTATTTTGAAAGGTAATAACGTCTTTTTAATTTAAATCAGATAAATTTATTGGATCTTTTCATTAGTGAAAGGATCCAAAATGGTGGGCAAGGAGAGCCTTTCCCTCTCTTCCATACCAAACACATTCAGTGTGTACATGTTTGAGCATTAATGATGTTTTGAGAACGTTTATTATAATGTTGCTTGTGTGTAAACAACAACAACAAAACTAAACCTTAGAGTCCCACATTGAAATGAAATAATAATATATTTTCTCAATTAATTTCTGTAAGACAAGATTTCATTTCACTTTCAGACCTAACCTTAAATGACAAAATCATCCATCTAAAAAAACATAAACAATCATCAAGTCATACTACCAGAAAAACAACGACTGAAAGGTGCTACGTTTTACCTCATTGATTATGTAGAATTCTAACACAGAATATAGGTGACAAAAATTATAAGAAATCTAAAACTATTCAACCAATCTAAACACTATATTTAGAACGCACATGCAGTTTTAGGAGAAAAGGCCTTAGGGATGTGTCCTCAATACATGTATCCACGTATTAGACGTTGGCTTGGTCTTATTAGAATGAGCCGACTCCTCAGTAACTTTCCGTTGAATCGATGTCATGCTTGTTACAAAGGTATTTGAATTGTTGTTCATAAAACATACCTTGTAATCTTTCTATAACATATGAGAAATAAAGTATTGCATTTTATTATTAAGTTATATTCGTATTATTCACTATTTTATTTATGAGCAAATATCATTAAGATTCAATATTAGTCATAAAGTCCTTACTTATATTATATAAAGTGTTCATATGCTAATCCTGGTAAAATTTTAAAGGACTTTATAAAATATAAGTTCACACTGGGTAAATAAAATTGCGTACTGTATTTTAATAAGCTTATGATGTTGTTTAGTTCTAAATTGATAGAAGATATTATCTAGATTATGATAATTGTTATTATTGAAAGAGACATTAATGTATTTAGAATACATTAAACCCAAGCTACAATAAAATTATAATTCTTATTTAGTTATATGATAAGAATCCAATCTATACTTGTTGACCATTCTATGGATACTGCATTAATCTTAAATGATTAGTGGACTTCAATTTATTTATTGCGTCTTTTAATGTTCCAACGTGAGATTAATTGTCAAAAAGTTCGATAAGTTAATAGTAGTCTTTTTCTTTTTATAGTAGTCATTAACTTTACTTGCAAGCAATACATGTTCCCCAAGCAGCCTTGAAACTTTGAATTTACTTTATTTACATGTAGAGATGTGACTGATGATTGTTATACTCCTGGCAATGAAATTTATATGCATTCAAGAAAGCGCGTTACACTTTGGCTTTTGAAAGTTAATACATTTTTGTAAAAGGAAGGCAAATGGTCTTTTTAAAGTCTTTTTATAATCAATAGTTATACTTTTTTAAATTAAGAAAATGATCCCTACTCATTAATTATAAAATCAAATATGATAAAAATAACCTTCATTAATTATTGATCAGCTACAGTACATCAGTGATAAACTCGAGTACACTAAAAATAAATCCGAGTAGCTAAACTATAACATATCAACGACATATATAGTACATCAATGATAAATTGTAGTCTATTAATGATAAAAGCCAAAATTCATCAATGATAAACTTTAGTACATTATTGATAAACCCATAAATGATAAACCTTAACACCAAACCCTAATTTTCTCTCTTTTTCTCTCTCCCTCTTCTGTTATTGCACAACATCTCCAAACATTGTCAGTATCAAACTTCATCAAGTCAGCCACTTGGAGTGCCGATGAATATTATTTTGATTAATAACAATGAAGATTATTCTTGTCATTTTGATTTTATAATTAATTAAGAGGAGCCGTTTGCCTAACTTAGAAAAAGTATGGTCATTTATTTTAAAAAGGTCATAAAAAAATACCTCCTAGCCTAATTTTTTTTATATTTTTTTATGGGCATTAAGATCGCTGATCCAAATCATCATATAAAATACCTTACCAATTCAAAATATGTGAGAGAAAATACTATAATTAAACTTATCCGAATTGAAATTTTTTTGGTTTAAACCGGTGAACGAGACATACTAATTTAAAAGGAGATTATCAACTTGATTAGTCTCCATCTTGACAACTAGACTATAAGGTGGTGAACAAAAGAGGCAAAGACCCAAGATCTAACCTTTGGGGCTAGTTGTATGTGTTCCCCATAAGTTTCTTGATGTCGGCTAATAATTAACATTCTTCATTGGTTTATGGCCAAAAATAGAGGGCCAGATAGATCTTCTTTTCATAATGGCTTCTAGGATAGGGAATTACAAAAAAAAAAAAAAAGAGAAAAAGGTTTTGTGAAGATAACAAGGCATGTCGGAGAGGTGCAAGAACATAATCCAAAGAAGCAACAACGAACAGATCAATAAAATATTTCCTTTCAACAATAAAGGCGTTATTGGTCTTTCGCCATCGCGAATGGTCACTAGGTTTTCACTCATGAGTTTCAAAACGAGCATATATGGTAAGGATTATGAAAAAGAACAATTCCATAAAAGTAAAATATAATTTGTTAGAGGAAACCACTAAACTTTCATAAAATCCCATTGATATTGTTGCATTATTTTCAATCCCACACTATTACACTATTTGGATATGCTCTTACTGTTTTAAAAAAATGTTATTCGACAGGGTCATTTCAGAAATTATAGTAAACGACGACTTTAAAAACTTAGAATAGCTAATAGGAGTAGGTTTTTGAAAATAATAATCAAACATACAGATTTTACTAGCAATAAGCCATTATCCCTTCAAATATCGACTACACATAGCTAGGATTCGGACCCGATTCACTGGTTGAAGAAAGAGGCACTCCACCAGTAAGCTGCAACATGTTCTTGTTTTGAGATTGGAAAACATTTGTTGTGTTTGTTGGTGTGAATAAACTAAAAAGGAAATAACCATCCACATCGAAAAGAAATGAATATCTCTTTCTCAACTATTTTATATAAGAGACTATGAATTTTATTTCACCTAACACCTAACCTCAAATGATAAAATCAACATCTGAAAAGACAACAAATAATCATCAAGATAACTGAGTAAAAAATGGCCATCACATGAACACAAAATGTGTGATATAATCTGAAATTAACATGGAGAATATATATTCTTTAAGAGTCTGAAATTAACATGGGAATATATATTCTTTAAGAGGAATTATTTCGGAGACGGTCATATCTCCACTCGATCAAGTTAATACTATACATAATACTTATACTTTTTAAGAGTAATCATTTCGAAGACAGTCATATCCGCTTGATCAATCTAATACTATACATAACTTTTGGCTCGAGATCCAAGGCATCAAATGCTGTCCATAACTCCTGGCTCGAGATCTAGTAGAATGACTCTAGGGTCTTGTTCCGCTAGACGTTGGCATAGTTCTCTTTGAATAAGGCAGCTCGATAAAAATCTATTGAGGTGATATTGCATGCTCGACACGAAGGTGTTAGAATTGATATATATAAGCATGTCTAATAATCCTTCTTTTAACATATGAGAATTAAGTATTGTTTTTTATCAATAAATTATATTTTTATTGTTCACCATTATGCTTGTAAGCAAAAATCAAAAGGAACTAATATTACTCATAAAGTCATTAATAGATAATTTTAAAGAACTTAATAGATGTAGAATACAAGTTTAAAATTGATAAAAAAAAAAATCTGAATACTTGGATTGATTCTGATGATTTGCACTTTTTAGTTTGAATTAAAAAATCTGAATGATGTGATTTAATTGCTATTTAAATTAATATTTGGATATGCATTTAAAGTATTAATTTGAATGGAGATAAAATCTAAAATTGTATTTGGATAGATAGCGAAAATAATCATTTAAAATTATTGATTTACTAAACATATGAATAATGGTAGTAAACTGGTTTCTAGTGTTTTTTATTTTAAAATTGGTGAAATAATCTTATCTGGAGCGTAGTAAATGTGATTTTTGAGTAGAGACACTACTGTATTTAGAATACATTAAATTAAAGTCACAATAGTATTATAATTTCTATCAATTCTATAATAAGAATCTTATATGGATTGTAATAAACGTAATTATTGAGTAGAGGCACTAGTGTATTAAAAATACATTAAACTAAAGCCACAATTGTCACAACCCGCTTTTTCGGGCTGTGATAAAACTCTTTCTTACTTATTTTAGGGCAAAAATTTAGGAATTTTTTTTTAAAAAAAAAAAACGGGAATAAATAATTTACTTACATTAACTTTGATAACTCCCAAAATACTTTCACATACTTGTATTTACATAATTAATACTTTTACTTTCATAACATCTTTCTTTTAAACATTACTTTTAAAATACCTTAAAACACCATACAGCGAAAAACATATTGTGGCGGAAACCATACCCAGTCTGCACATATCATCCGTCCACCAGCTCATCATTACGAATTATTCTGACATTTTCGTCGGAATACCTACAGCATGAAAAACTTAATGAGCTAACGTCCAGTAAGTCCCATAAATCCCACAAGGATATTCACATAAATGCATGAATCAATTATGCTTTCTTATAAACTTTATTTATCCTCATCATTTCTTATCTTTACTAGGGCCCAAGTGTTCGTACCATTGCGCAATTTCATTTAGGTCTACGTAACACCGTGACCGTAACATATCCTTTAAACTCCCCTTGAGTTAGGAGTCGGTACGACACTTTTCTTAATTTCTGGTGATACATTTACCAGTCCATTTATTATGGTTGACATACCATGCATGAAGTAATAATCACATATTATCCATGAAACATAAATTCTCTTGCATAGCATAGTACACACAGGTACTTACTTTTTATACACACTGGTACATATTAATATACGCACAGGTATATAGCATAATGTACTCACAGGTACTTAACATAAAATGTACACATAAATACCTACTTTATACATACTCAAGTATTTATCATTGTACACACAGGTACGAAATCATGATACACATGCTTATTTTCATTATTGTACACATAGGTACATAACATATTATACACATAGGTACAAAATCATGGTACACATGCTCATTTTCATTATTGTATACACAGGTACATAACATCTTGTACACGTTGGTACACATTAATATGCTCACAATTATTCATACATGACTATACCCCTAGGTATTCATATCATGGTAAACATACAAGTTTACACTTAATTATACGCACAAGTATACATATACATACATTTCTTTCTAAACCTACATTTCATACTGTAGGTGGGAAGGGTACTTACTTGATGCAAATGTCAGGCAACTTAACCTCGATTTCCCTTCTCCTAGACTCCTAGGATCCTGTTGGCTTATTACAAAGCCATTAGCCAAATTCCACTATGTTTCGATACGAAACATCCGTTAGTTAATAAATTGAGTTGTATTACTATGTACAACTCTAAAAACCACTGGTTTTTTCTTATTTCTATCTAACTTTACCCTATCGTTTCTAACGAAGGGCGGAAACTTTTCTAGTCATTTTCTTATTCCATTGGAAACATTTCAAAACGGTTCGGGTTATTTGGACAAAAATGACGATTTTGCCATTCGTGGGTCCACTAACCTACCCGAGCTCAATTTCGTTATTCTTATGAAAATAACCACATACTAATTTCAAAATAACATCCTAGTGGGTCAATCTCTTTATTTCTCAATTATGCCCCGTTTTCATAAAACTTTGCGGTTTATTCCCTCAACTGAAAAGTTTGACGATTTTACCCCCGGGACTAAAATTTACTTCTTTGCATCAAAATTTCCTATTTTTTTCAAGGATCATTTTTACTTAAGGTACCATACCTTAAATCATTTTGAAAAATGACGTTTTTGCCATTTAACACTTTTTTCACTTTTAACATATTCTTGAAAATCAGAAACTCACAAACGATTGAGTTTTTAGACAAACCGTTTGTGTGGCCTAACAGTTTCATCGAGATCTACAACTTTTGTGTTTTAACTTTCCCAAAATCTCACTGTACAGGGGCGTTTTTGACTATTTTTCAAATCTGTCGGGAAGGAACTTTTTCTTTCAATTTAGTCCCTATGGCATTTTTACAAAAATCCGTTCACAAATTGTAATTCTACCCCTACAGAAACTATTCCATGCCTTAATCAAAAGATTCTCATACTCAAACATCACTTTTACAAAGTCTAACATCAAAATTGCAAAAATAATACTTTTTGCAAAAATTAGTATTTTGCACTATAAACCAAAGTTTCACAACTCAAACTTGCCAATCATCACATATACATGAAATTCCATCAAATATATGCTCAAAAACGCTCATGGGTTTGAAAGAATAAAAATCAAAACAAAATTCAAAACTTTAAACTTTAAAACTTACCCAAATAACACTTTTTTGGATTTCTAGCCTTCAAAGGCTTCTTGAACTTCTTCTTGGACTTCCTTTTCATGCAAAAATACCATGGATTAATTTTTGCCCTTTACCCATGAAAAATCCCTTGAAAACTCATTAAAAAGTTTAAGATTTTACCTTAAAACTTGTGAAAAATCCTTGTACTTGCTTGTAAAACTTGTTTGGAGATATTTTTGCAAAGTTTGGGGGCTGAGAAATTTTTTTAGAGCTCTTGGACATGGCTGCCGGATCTTGGAGCAAAAGAAAAGAAATGAATTTTTGTGATAACTTTGCCTTAAATGCATCCTTATCACATTTGGTGACTCATGGTAACCCATGAGTATACCACTAGGTGTCACAAGGTGATTGGGCCACTTTTCTTGACATGTGCCCCAATAGAAAATCAAGGAGTGTCCACTTTGTGGAGTAAAAAAATTTATACTGTGTAATTTTTCACCACACAGTATTTTTTTTATACTGCCATGGTCAATTCAGTGTACTTTCTATCCTTAGACTGTATAAAAATATTTAACTTACTTTTCGTTTACTTTTGGAGGCCAATCATAACATTTTTTGTATCTGCGTTTTCATTTAGCAGTATTCTTATACTGCTCTGGCCTCCTTTCTACCCTCGGTTAGGGTTAGGACAACCTCTATGTCCTATTTACATTCTAATCATTCATTTGTTTATATCACAATTTCACAATTAATTGTGACATGAAATTCATTTTATGGATATTATGCACAAATCTCTGAGTCATCAAACTCATAAAATTTGTATTTTATAATATCCACCATTGCATTACATATGCCATAAAATTTACAAATCAATGCCGCTCATTCATATTTTATTGTAATTTTCACAAAAATTACTATTTTTACAAAGTTTCATATTTTTAAGAATAAATTCATTAATTAAACCTAATTAAATATTAGGTTTTATTGATGACGTTTCATCGGTCATTACAACAATAGTATTATAATTTCTATCAATTCTATAATAAGAATCAAATACTATTATTTGTTGACCATTTATGAATATTAAGTTAATCTTAAGTGATTAGAAGAATCAAATCCATTTATTTGATTTTTCAATGAGTAAGATTAATTTACATTTATCAAAAGCTCGGTAAGTTGGAGATGAAATATAATGAATAGTTGGAACACGATTTTATAGTTATGGAATTCACCGTTTGCCGTTAGTATTACTTGAAACTTGAGTAAATAAGATCTAAAAACTTTTGATATTAGACACCACATATGCCCCTTTTATGTTTATGACTGGATCATAATTCATTTATTCCTTAAAGAATCAATGAAACTCAAAGACAAAAAATTGTGTGTAAGATATATTTCAAAAAACCTTATTGACACGACCTAGTATTTAACCAACAAATCCCTTAGATTTTTATGAATGATGTCAAGATGCCCATTTTTATTTGTTTCCTTTATCCTCTAGATGGTGCAATGCTATTAATCCATCCTCTAAATCTTATACTTATCAAGCTTTTTTGTTTTAGAATTTCAATTGGTTTTGCAAATTTCTCAATTGATATTTCTTCCATCGGGTACCTCTTGTTCAGTTTCAGTGCTCATCTCTTTAGAAATATACTAATTAGAAGCACGCAAGTGTACCTTCAGTTTGGTAAAGAAAGAAATAAGGATTGTTTATCTTTTTATACCCTATCTTTTACGTTAATTTAAAAACTCTACGTTTAGTTTTTGACCTCATTAAATATATATTCTTAAATTATATTTAATACACAAATTGAACATTATTTCAGTTAATGGTTGATTTTGATATTTAAAATGACCAAATTACTTTTAAGTAAATAAGAAATAATTAAAACTTTAAAAATAAGAAGAAAATAAAGACAAAAATACAAACACCCATTTTGAGTGTATTTTATATATATTTGAAGTCAAAAACCTTAATTAAAAGTTCTTTTAAGTTTTTAAAATTTTTATTTTTTAATTGGAGGGTATTATAGGTAATTTCTCATATTAAAATTAAAAATTGATTGAAAAAAAGATGTATACTTATATATTAAATATAATATGAAGATATATATTTGATGAGATGAAAAATCAAATAAATAATGATTGAATAAACCAAAATACAAGGTTAAAAGATAAATAACCCCCAAAAAATGATGGATAAGATTACGAGGAAAAAATAAAAATAAAAAAAGAAAGAGGAAAAAAGAAAGAAGAAGAAGCAAAAAAAAGGAAGAAGCAGAAGCAAAAGAAAAAAAAAAAGAAAAAAAAAGAAAAAAAGAAAAAGAGGATGGGAGAGAGACATATGGAACAATATGGGACAGACATATGATGCAATGTACGAAGGACTATTCTCACTTTTATATGGAGTATGTTTTGGCAGTTTTAATGAGAATCTAGGGTAGGAAAAAAAATTAAAGAGAGAGAGAGAGAGAGGAAAAATGTGCAACTCCCCTAAAAAAATGTGAAATTCTAGAGACAATTGACTTGTAGACAGAGAACTTCTTTATATTAATATTATTTTACATCTGTACAGAACCATCTAATCATGACTTGTTCTTTCTGGATAAACACAACACAAGCAATCAAAATTTCAAAGTAGACTGGTGAAAATTTGGTTTCGTGATATACTGAATTTGGTCATTAGTTAGCTCTAATTTTCCTCTCTTTTTTTTTTTTTCCTTTTTTGTTTGTGGTAATCACTAGCTTTACTCACAAGATAAATATATAAACCCTTAGCAGCCTAGAAATTTTGTATATATTTACTTTTACAACTAATGTCACTGTTGATAATTATTTATACTCTTGGAGATGAAAATGTACATGAATACAAGAATGCGTTTAACACTGCATCGTTTTTGAAAGTTATATTTGTTTAACTTACGGGACAAAACAAATATAGTAGCTTCAAAATATAATAAAGTAGTGTAATACTAACTTTTAACTTTGCACTTCTTGCATTTTATATTGTACAAATAATCAACATCTGAAAATAAAAATTAAGTGTCTGTTTGATTCACAAATTTAAACAGAAAATTTATACAAAAATTTGAATATTTTTGGAAAAAAAAAGTTATAGCAAAACAATTTAAACTATAGATTGAAAAAGTGAAACAAATGGCGTTTTAAAGAAGTCAAAGTGATTTGATCTTTAGCACAAGGGAAATATTAATTTTAAAAAATTGGACAATTAGTGAACTTTTTTTTTTTTTTTGTGATTTGTGATTAGTCTTCATCTTGACATTTAGACTATAAGGTGGTGAATTTAATCTTTTGAGCTGGTTGTATGCGTCCCCTATAATTTTTTTGATGTTGGCTGATTATTGATACTCTTCATTGGTTTATGGCCAAAAGTAGAGAGTGAAAGGGCTTTAATTTTCATAATGGTTTCTAAGATGAAAGAGAATAAAAAAGAAGAAACGGTTTTGTGAAGATAACAAGGCATGTCGGAAAGGAGCAACATAGTCCAAAGAAGCAATAACGAATAAATAAATAAATAAAATATAAAATATTAACTTCCAATAATAAAGGCATCTATTAAGATAAGATATTGGTGTTTCACCATCACGAATGGTCACAATTAGGGGTTCACTCATGAGTTTTAAAACGAGCATATATATATATATATATATATATATATACATGTATGATTAAATTAAAAACAGTTTTATGAAACATTATAATATAATTTGTTTGGGGAAACAGCCGGTTTTCATCAAATTTCATTATTTACTGCAATATTTTCAATCTCATACTATCATGTGATATGATCTTGCTCTTCAAAAAGATATTATACGACAGAAACATTTCAGAAATTATAATAAATAGTACCTTTTTGAAATTTAAAATAGATAATAACAAGAGGTTTTTTAAAAATTAGGCAATACCTATTGTAGTTGCTGTACTTTTGCTTTGTAGGTAGGTACCATTATTTCAACGTTGCGTGAATTTTTCATCAGTCTAATTTATTACTAGAAACAATTTTACAATAAGTGATGCAAATCTTTCACGTAGATTTTCATATATCAAACCGTTGAAAAATTAATTTAACAGTTAAAATAACAATATTTATAATTCCCCTAAAAGTGCAGTCCCTATTATAAGAATTGCAAAATGAAATGATGATGATGATGATGAAGAAGAAGAAGAAGAACATCATTTCACAAATAGTCCTTCTCCTACAAAGGTTCTTACGATCTGCTTTTCCGCGCACACATAGATCTTTATGATCTTCTTCACACTCTCAAAATATGCCATTTTCCTCCTTTTTTTTTAATTGTTTTTCCACACTCTACCGTATAACTCCAATTCTTTTGTTTCGTTAAATATTGTTTGTCGCCAAAGATAATTTTGTTAAAAAGAATATAAATACTACTAATCTTCCCTAAAAGGATTATGTCAAAAACGTGTTGCCTAATGCCGTGTCGCCAAAGAAAATAATCTCTACAAAGAAAGTAAACCCCAATGTTTATTAAACGTCGTTATCATTAATTCATTTGTATGGTTATTATTATCGTTTTTGAGATTAGTATCAAAAAGAGAAAGATATATATACATATATATATGTGTATACATATATATATCCAAAGTCAGTCAAGGCCACTTGAAGCAAAATTGTCATTGTCAAATGATAAAAAGGAATCAATGAAATACTAATCTATTTTGTCTCTTTATTTATTTATTTATTTTAATGAAAGGAGCCGATGTAGATACTCAAGCCATTCATTGTGACTCCAGCATTACATGCGGAAAAGAAAGGGGGACAGATTGTGACGCAGAGAAAATTTTAGGCCTTTAAAAAGCTTGGGCAATCTTTTGCCGTTGAAAAGCTAAAAAAACCATTTTGAGACTAAAATATTAAGGTTCTGTTTGACACTTCAATTATAACTTAAAGTTTTAAATTTAAGAATTTTAACATATAAAAGTTTTACACTGTAATAATTTTTGCTTATTATTATAGTTGTTAAGAACCTTATATTGTGTATAATTAGAACTAATGAATTAAAAAGACAGTTGGTTTTAACTGCTCTTTCAAACGGTCCAATAGCAAGGTGTATGAAATCATGTAAGACACGTTTCATCTATGAGATCTTGATCAAGCTTGTTAAATTGTCATATTATTTTTGAAATTATATGCTTTTATCTTCTACAAATAGAGTTTTTTTTTTTTTAATCGTCCTACCATAATTTCCTTGTAAGTTCAATAAGTTCTTCTATTTTTATTCTTCCTTTTGTCGGTTGTCCTGACCCACACACTCGGTGGCTGCAATTTGGATGGACGAATTTGCTGTCTCAACAAGTGGAAGATATTTTTGGGAGGCAAATGCAAAAGTAAATGCACTAATAGAGAACAGTGTTTGGAGTCGTAATTTTAACCATAAAATTGTAATCATAAACAATATAAAATTATATATGTTATAATAAACGGTTAAAACCACAAAGCTCATACTCTTTCAAATACCATAAAAATAATCGGACAATTCTATAACAAGATACAATATTATAATATTGATTTTTATTAAGTTTCGTTAAATTTAATTGGCTTGATCTTGCATTCAGAACGTACACGTGGTACTATACAAGAACAAACCACAATAGAAGGAGTTGAATAATCAACAGGATTGCGCAAAATTTATCTACTTTTTTTTTTTTGGGTTGCCTTTTTTTTTCTTTTTATGTTCTTTTCTTAGAGTTTGTTTGGGAGAGTGATTTCAGCTATATAGTTTAAATTATAACAGTGTAAAGCTCTCATATGCTACAGTATAAAACTAAAGTTTATTATAATGTAAAGCTCTCACATGCTACGATATATAGTTTCAACCACTCTTCTAGATATTTTGTAAATAAAATTTTCAACGGACCAGAAACTTTGAGGTCGTTGTCAATAAAACTCTTGGTTGCACTTAGAGCTACAAAACTCCAATCGGCCAAATAAATTAATGCATGAATTGATCCAGACAATTTTCAACCCTTAATTCACAGCCGAAAAATAGACCTACCAAATTACAAATAATATCCAAGTAGAAAGAGCCAAAGGGCTACTACCTCATCAACCTGCTCCTCTCTCATTACTATTACCATGTTTTAGTTTGTTTGACAAAAAAAATTTCAACCGTTTTTTATGGTCTCATTATTTTTGTTATAATATTTTTTTTTACAAAATTTAAACTAAAAAAAGATACAAACCATAAAAAATGATTCCAATTATATTTTTAGACAGACGCTTAATCTCTTTTTTTTTTTTGTTTTTTTATTATGAATATGTCTTTTCAATCCGATAAAAGGTTAAAGCCGAGCCTCTAACAAAAGGTAAGATGCAGATCTTAGGACTCGTTTTTTGTGAGAAGGTCAGCCCCTGCTCTGTCAGGTAAATATCAGTGTTCTTTTCTTATTTATATGTGTATATATATACACACACAATATACATATCAATATATATATGTATATAATCATTTATTTATTTTTGAATCTATCTAATAAATTTTTCAAGGTAGGCAAAATAAAGGAAAGACTTGAGTGGTACCCAATTTGCCAAATTGACAAAATGACAGCCATTTCCTTGTAGTCAAACATATATTACCGTGGAGAGCAGATCATTTCACAAGTTTATGATGTAACCTTGTTTGTTGTCCTTTTTTGCATGCATCTTCTTCAGCCAAATCAATGGCGCCTATTAGGTGTCGGATTCTCTCTGGTACTCGACATTTATTATGGGCTAGCTAAGATGCTTATAAAAATTATCTAGAAGAGATGAATGAGTATAGAAAAATAATAATACTAACAATATTAACAATAAGTTGGCACTTTAAGAAAAAATAAATAAAACTCAAAATAAAAAATAAAAAGAGGAAGATAAATGTAGTGGACATTGTTTTCTGGTTGACTTTGAACCTACCACGTGATTGGAATACTGAATAATTCAATTGCTTCGTTGAATTATTTTATAATGTATAATGTCTTAGGACTTATTGCTGATTAAATTAATGGAATAGACGTGTAACTTTAAACTGTAAGAGATCAAGTCGTGCATGTCAATCTCATCATCCTACATATCCACACGTCCAATTGATACGTTATGAGAGATGAAAAATAGAAAAAATTGTAGTCTTTTCAAAGGCCATTATAATAATTATTATTATTACTACGACGGAGAAGATTTTTATAAGCCATTTAAAATAACAGTTGAAATAATCAGTTATAATTATAAATAATATAAAGCTTTTATATATTGTAGTAAAAATATAAAAAAAATTACTATAACATAAACTTTTTACATGCTATAATTTTAAAATTAAATTTGTTAATTTTAACCTTTTTTTCAAGCCATGAAATCTCATTTTATCCTATATGAATTTATGAGGACCTTTCTCTTGCTATATTGAAAAGGTAAAAGACAAAAATATAAGAGTCGTGTCTATTTTTTTGAGGTAGGATCATATATCAAGATCATAATATATAAACGACAGGGTTTTATAAACAACTAGCAGAACTTGATATATATATATTAACGAATTAAAAAAAGTACAATATCAATAGGATTTTTTTTAACTAACGTTAAGAATATGGAGACGTTGATTATTGACCGTTCTACCGTTAAACACCCGATAATATCACCATGTACTTTTTTTTTATTTTTTATTTTTTCCGCCAAAGAATTTTGATAAAAGATACACGAAGAAAATGACATAGTTCATTTTTGTCCACAAATATATATATATGTATATATATATAGACGCGCACACATTAAATAGACATGTATGTATGTATGTATGTATGTATGTATGTATGTATGTATATGTATATCATAAGTGATCAAGTCATTACACCTCATAGATCATCCTTTTTGTGTCTCGAGGGTATTAGCCAAAGGCAATAATTATAATTTCAAGTATTGGTCCCTTCCTCTTAAGTGCTGCCCATGTGAGCTAAATGATTAGTACATAATTTTGAATTTATTAGGTTTTATTATTGTATTATCTGGATAAGTTGGCACCGGCAACTATTTATCATTCAGGATAATTAGAAATCAATATGCAATAAAAGTCAGCGATAAGCTTTTTGCCCCAAAAAAAAGAAGAAGAGAAATTCCATGCACTATCCGATTCTGAAAACGTATAGCTCCTTGATTTATTAACTATTATTTGATCCTGATGTGTATCTTATCTTAATTTATAGGTTTAGTACAAATAGAGCTAGATAAGTAAGAATACTTAATGGTGTATATGTAGTTGGTAATTTCGCATTTATCAATAACATTAAGATTTAGTAGAGTTTGAATCCTCCTACTTTTATGCTAAAAAAATAGTTTTGAAATTCAAAAGATACTACTCTCTCTCTTTCTCACTCTTAAGAACATGTGGAGAGTATATATTCCCTTAAGGGAATGCCTTCAAAAGCAACAGAATATAATTTTTTAACATTTTTTTAATTAAATATATTTCCAACATTTCAATTCAATGCAATAATTTTTATCAATTGTTAAAAGAAAGAGTAAAACAATGTAGCCCTTCAAAAAAAAAAAAAAAAGACAATAAAACACCTTTAGCAAAAGGCGATGAAATACCGAATTTTGTGGTAGAATGTAAACCCTCCATTAATGCATGCGTCACTTTTATGCTGTTACATCAACGTCAAGTTGCATTAAATTTTATAACTTATATTTTTAAATGATTTGATCTAATATGATGATGAAAAATAACAAAACATCAAGAATATATATATAAATATATAAATATTTGGGTTATTTTTCAATCTTTCACTAACAATATACGTTTTTAAAATAATAGATATGATCAAAATCATTAGCTTGAAATAAGTTGTTACTAATTGATTATTTTTTTACTACCTATCGAAGAAATCTTCATTTTTTTTAATACTCCCACAAAATATCAGTTTTTGGTGCATTAATAACGAACCATTAAAACTTTTAAAGAGTGTGGGGGAACAAAAACTGGTTGGGGTACGTTAGCTGACTCAGCAGCAACTTGATGAGAGAATTTTTGAGACCGGTCACCGACGCAACCATGGTTAGAATTTCCAAACTGGGCCCACAAAGCCCAAGCCCAAGCCCAAGTCCAATTTCATTCCCCAAAAGCACAACAATATAAATCCCCAACGGCCCCCTCCCCTTTCTTCACGTGTCACCATTAAAGCTCTCTTCCGAAGCTTCCATCTCGTCCGTACAAATGCTCTCTTCGACTTCCTCCTCATCGTTCCTCGCCGCTCCGCCGCTCTCTCCCCGACCTTCTTCTTCTTCTTCTCCGCCGCCGTCTCCGCCGTCGGTCAGGTTTGGAACCGTACGCTCCTTCGCCGGCGGCGGATCCACCACCACGGCGGAGCAGCAGGAGACGAAGACAAAGAATAAGAACACGACGACGTCGTATCTGAACATCGAGAACCCCAACGGTGTGACGGCGGAGTCGCTGTACCAGATCCTCGGCATACCGACAGGCGCCACGTGTCAGGAGATCAAGGCGGCGTACAGGCGACTGGCTAGGGTTTGCCACCCCGACGTGGCGGCGATCGACCGGAAGGACTCGTCGGCGGACGAGTTTAAGAAGATCCACGACGCCTACTCCACTCTCTCCGACCCTGCCAAGCGGGCCGACTACGATCGGAGGCTCCTGATCAGGCGCCATGGCCGGCCGTTGACCGTCGTCGGCTCCGGATTCTCCGGCTACACTTGCCGAAATTGGGAGACTGATCAGTGCTGGTAGGGATTTCCGATTCCGATTCCGTTCTCCGAGCTCGCCTGACTTCGACTCCGATTTGGACTGATTAAGTGCTTGATTAAGGGAGATTAAGGTAAGGGATTGCCACGGAGAAACAGAGCTTAGTTAGTGGATTAGCAATTATTTTGTACATAATTACAAGTGATCTTGTTAAATATGGTCACGGATTAAGGGCTTCCACGAGCGATCTGAGCCGTTAAATTTGATCAAGGTCTTCTTTTTCGCCGGAGAAGCTTAACAACAGTACAAGAAATCGCGCCAAAATCAAAAGGCTTCGAAGTTCGAACGTCTTTTTTTGGCGAAAATATATTAGTATGATTCTGTTGCGTAATTATGGCAGAAAATATTCAGAATCTCTCCTCTCTTTTTTTTTTTTTTGGGTAAGTTTTATTTGGTAGTTTCTGTATGTTTTCTTTGCATGTTAATTGTATACGATTAACAGAAGCAAATTGGGGCTCAGTATTTTTTTATGGGTGTCAATCAATTTTTGTATGTAATCGTAAGTTTCAAACAGCTGTTTTCTGTCAAAAACTTATCAGTCAGTTGTTCTCCAAAAACGATGTGTCCTTCTCTGTCAGAATACTCGTTTTCAAACCATTAAATGCAGTCGATATTCCTGCAAATCAAATAGCTAAAAAAAAAAAAAAGATTACAAGAAATCTCCAAAAAGAAAAAAGAAAAAAAAAAAAAAGAGAAATAAAAATTTATCAAAAACAGTTTCTTAAAAAAAATTAGGGTCTTTTTTACGTGGGAATATTACCCACCAGCTGTGGATTTTTTTTAGTACCTATCAATCTAAAAAATTATCAAAAACGAAATCAAGCTTCTTTTTTTTTTTTTTTTTAATTTTTTAAGATAGAATGAGGCTTTTTATATCCACTCAAATTAAGGCCATCCAATTCTATGGTAAAGAATATTAAAGATACTGGCACGTCCATTGTAATTGCATTGCAAATTTATGAAATAAATTTCTTCTATTCTGTACGTTTATTTATCTTTATATTCTTCCGTCAAATTCCATTAAAAATTATGGACACACTAAAAATTATCAAATTCCCGAACTTGGACGTCTGTTTCCTTATATTTTCTTCACTTGAAACTCTAGATTCATCTGTATCTTGTTTATGACATTAATCGGCCAATTGTTTTCGTTGACCTTAAGCCGGTGCCCTTGTTAATCATTGTTTGCAAGTCGTCTTTAGAGATCTTAATAGTTTATTCCCAATAACCCTTTTGCTTAAAAAGTTTTCTAGTGCTTGTTGCTCTATGGCAAGCTAATTATATATGAATAATCCATTAGAGTGTTAATACAAATTAAAAAATAAAATATTAGCTCCGTGGGATGTCATGATCTGTGATTGTGATAAGGCATCAAACACTAATGCAAGTGTGAGTAGTGGGGCCTTTTTGCAACGGAAAGGCACTGACTCGCCTAACATTTTAATATGGAAATAAAACAAATGCATAGTTTTGTGGTGAGTTACACTAGAGTATGAGTCAGAAATTCAGATAAGATGGAGTTTAGCTAGAAGAACTCCTGAGCTTTCTGACTGGTGAGACTTGTGAGTTGTTTCATTCATTTTTGGGAGAATAGAAAAATAGATTCATGTATCTATGCAGGGACTGAGTTTCTAGAAGGAGTCTCTGGTGGGTTAAGGAATCTTAATATTTAATACATATATACATGGATATCAATCAGTGGACACAATTCTCAACAGTTAAATTTTCATTAACTTCTGCTAAAGTATCATATATTTTTTAATTTAATATAATTTTAATGTAATTTAACAGTCATAAGATGCTGTTTTCCTTCTAGGGTCAGTAAAAGGTAGATTTTTTGGAATAATAAATAAAAAACTTTACCAACAGGCATCGTTTTAAACCGTCAAATTTATATTTAAATTTTTATTAAACTGTCACAGGTTTTAAAATGATATGATTCTAATATTATAATTTAACGACTAATGATATGTTTTATCGGTAATGTTTTTTACGCTTACCAATTTATTTTTGTAAACCTAAATGTTAGAATCGTGTGTGACTTTAGGAATCGTATATATTTTTTTTTGTACAAAAGGGCGCACATATTTTGGACCAAGTATAATTATTGTGGGAAAATTTGTCTGTATTTTTAAACTACAAGATTTCTATAAGTCTTTTTATGGTAGGATATCATATAGGTAACGCATGTTTTCAATTGTTAAATTATTAAAATACATATAGTTTCTGATATAGATTTGAGAATTGGAAAACAAAAACCTACCCATAGTTCATTTTTCAAATCCAACCGCGGAAATATTCTTATCATATAGCTTCAATACATGTTGTAGTCGCAGAAATACCCGAAACTCCAAGAAATAGTGGGTGGAACTGGTGAAGAAAACAATGGCTAGGATTCAAAATTAATCAAAATATTACGAAAACTGATCAATACTGCGAGAACCTTCAAGAAGGTTGGAATTTTGGACCTGTCAAGCTTTAAAAATTTATCTTTATTTTTTTTCCTCTAAAATACCACACAAGTCTTCGTTGGTTTTTTGAAAGTTGATATTTGATTCGCGATTGTGATGCTAATAATTCATCCCTATTCTGCTTCAAATAATAACCAAAGGTTAGTGTGTGGTGGAGAGAGAGAGAGAGATTTGATTGAAAAAGAAACACTTGGTGATTTGGTAAGGCATTGAATTGTCATGTTGTTCTCTCACTCTCACTTTCACGTGCATGACTAGCACTTCCATTGTTCAAACAATGGAAACTTTGAGCATTAGATCATCTACTTTTCTTCCATAAATAATTTATTTGTATAGTCGGATCTCCAAAAAAAAAGAAGCATTATCAATAAGATTTTGTTTTTCAACCGTTACATTTGTATTAGAAACGTTTATTATGAATATAAGGTCCTACGGTACGTAGAAAGACCCAAATAATATTTCATGTTAAAACTTTAAATTATAATAGAAAAAGCAAAGCTGATATGCATATTACCTTGAGAACCAAAGAATGCATGCATATTTATTTTATGTTGATTCTTGGCTTCGCTAATACATAAAGTAGGAGCATAATAATGACACGTTCAACTTCGCTATATATATATATATATATATTTTTTGGGTACTTTTGGTTACTACCATAAATATTGACGAATGATTTATGAAATTTAAAAATCATTAATTATTTTATTGTATAATAATAAATAAATTTACATAACTCTATGTTAAGTGCAGAATATTCTAGTTTTGCCAAGTTTTAGCAGTAGTTATTGAAGAGAATATTTCTTTAAAATTCAAGCTGTCACACGTTAGGCATACATGACTATCTTTATTAAATTGTAGAAGTTAGTAGTTGAAATTTTGGGTTAGGGACCAAGCTGTAAAGAAAACAAATACTCAAAGAGTAGTATGCCAAAAAAATAAAATAAAAACTAAAATGTCACAATTCTCATACTTTTAAAAACTAGCCATGTTGTAACCCTTTTTATATTCATTTGGCCAAACATAAGAGACACCCTAAAGCTAATTGCTATTAGAGGCGTGTGAGGTTAGAACTCAAACCAAAGCACATTTTATCTTTAGTTAGTTTTTAACAAATAAATGATCAATAATAATTATTGTTTTCTGCTTGTTAATCTTCTTTTCTAATACCAGCTATCACGATCATTGTGACGCCCTGGAGTGGGGATCAGTAAAGTTTAGGTAAAAAAGTTGAAATTAAAGTAAATAAGGCAAATTAAACGAGGTAAATAAAGAAAAAGTAAATAAATATACGTGAAAAATAAATAAATATTGTCAAAAATATATAATAACATCAGCGATCACCATCACGTGATTACCACGAAGGTGGGGCTGAGACCTTATTCTCATTCATCATTACGTGTATATTTATCACGAAGGTAGGTAAGTAAATAAAATACAATTATCATCAATAATAATAATATAAGAATACTGAAAATCATCATCTTTGAAACAAATGACATGGTGTGACTCACAAAGACGAAAATGACATCAACAGCGACATCGGGACAAGTCGTACAGTACACGCATCATGCCACAGTTCCATATAAAATACCATTCTTATCCAAAGAGCTAGGTTTCGATCCTGGACCCATCCTTCTTCCTCAAACCTAGAAGGGGAAAATTTTGAAAACAGAAAAGCGTGAGTAGAATGCCCAGTAGGATAACTATTTAAAAACAAGTTATTTTAAAAATAGTGATCAAGAACAGAGAATTGTTCATAAACCATTCTATTTGAGATGAATCTCAAAGTCTTAACAAATCAATAAAAACACTTACTTGAAAGCAACTTGATAAAATATCACCGTATGAATTTTGAAAATCCGAAAGGAATATCAAAATATAATTCTTCAAAATCAAACACAGGAATCATTCTTAAGGGAAACATTTAAGAAATAAACTTTGGCCAAAACAATTTAATAGGACTACCAAAGGAAGGGATAGTAATATCCTACCTTGTTTGAAATCCAATACGTAAGCTCCAAATAAAATCTAACGTATGCTTCATTTATGTTCAAAACCTTAAAAACTGTATTTAAAATCATAAATCACATTTAACGAATATCATTATGATAGTTTAATTATCAGTGTGCCTTTTGACTCAAAATAATCCTAACACAAAATCATAATCCTTTTTGAAACATTTTGGAATCATTAAGCACTTGAAAACTGGGGTTAAAATACAATTTCATATTACCCAGTCGGCCTGCCGAACCGGCACAGTTCGGCCTACCGAACATTCAGACTGGCCTGCCGAACTGCTACAGTTCGGCCTGCCGAAGATATGAATCTAGCTTGCCGAACTCATGAATCCGACATGCCAAAGATCAAGTTCGGCCTGCCGAATTGGCAAAATTTGGGGACCCGAGACTTCAAGTCTCAACCTTTCCAAGCTCAAAAATTCAAATTAAAACATGTTTTCTCAATCCCAAGGCACAAAAATCATATAGAAAGCATAGAAAATCATGGTAGAATAAATTTAACCGTTTCCCCAAATTTAAACTCAATGTCACAATTGATTTGAAAATAAAGAAAAAATGTCAAAATTTGTTTAAATCAATTTTTGTTCAAATAAAACTTAGATTCATGATAAAATAAGCCCTATAAGCTTAGATTAAACATTATCTAAGCTCACCAAACACAAAATACATAAAAATTCAAACCGAAAATCAAAATTTTGGAGAGAAAAAAGGCTAACCTCAAATCAACCATTTTGAAGAGGATTTTTGGCTTCAATCTTGTTTCTTGGCTTCCAATCAACGAGAATAAAGCTTTAGATCGAAAATTTTTGCAAAGATGAGGGAGAGAGAGATTTGCACAGAGAGAGAGACGAGAGGGATGGGGAAGAGAGAAAAGAGAGAGAGCTGAGAACATGAAAGAAAAGGAAAGAGAAAAGAAAAGGAAAAAGAAAAGGCCCTAAGGGCATTTTCGTAAATATAGGAAAAATGTGGAATAAAAATATCATTTGACATTTTAAAAACTAAAATAAAATTTTTAAATATAACAAATGTAACAGAATTTTAAACAAGTAAAATTAACATAAAAAATTACATTGGCACATTTAATAATTAAATTTAATATAACTAACCTTATTTTAAAATTTAAAGGCGTTACAATCATAGGCCCATGTGGAGATGGTGGAGGTCCTCAAAAATTGCAAAGGTCAAAACCTGCGTAATATAATTTACAATAATATTCCCATATATGTATTGCATTATTGTTGATGCTAAGTACAATATAGACACAAAGAACATACATCAGATGCCAGTTAAACTCAAATTCTAAATGATTTTCTGAAGGCATATATATACCAGAAACTCTTTTGTGTGTTAAATCGAAATGCATAAATATACTTGGAAGTTTTCACAAATCTTGAGATTATTCTGTGCAATATTTTCTCAATGATACGAAATTTATCCATCTCTCTCTCTCTCTCTCTCTCTTTCTCTCTCTTTTATTACATAAAACTCACCCTGACGATGTCAAATTTGGCGGTCAAACGCAGACAATATACTACCCTTTTGGCAGGTTTATTTATGCGTAACCAGAGGAGACATGAATTGAGGAAGTGGAGTACAAGATTAAAAAGGCCTTTTTTTACACGCGGAGAAAATATTTCCATTGCAGTACTTTGCTACAGAATCTTTTTTTTAGTTCAGTCCATAGAAAATGGATGTATCTTGGTTTTGGAAGAAAAGGACAATCAAGAAAGATGAATTATTAAAATAGTAAACTCTATATATATATATATATATATATATTTCTTATCCTTCAACGTCAAATTTTTGCATGTTATTTTATATAGGAGGTGTTATGTACTAACTGAAATTATAATTCACTAGTTTAGAGCTCTTATACTTAGCCATGTATGCATCACGTAATAGTTAGATTTTAACCTACATATAACTTACGAAATGGCCGGTTTTCTAAGAATATTACTCATATATATATATATATATATGTGTGTGTGTGTGTGTGTGTGTAAGGTTGGTGATAAAAAAAATCTAGATAATTCACGGTTAACATATGGAGTACCGTAAGATAATTAATTAAACACGTACACATATCTATGAGTGTGTTTAAGAGCGAAGTTTTAATTGCTATAGTATAAAGCTCTCACTTGTAGTAATAGTTAAGTTCTAAACTTTAAGTTTCAACTTGGTTCCTAAACAATTTAATATATATATACATATATGTATATGTTATAGAATAATATGTCTGTATTAATATAGCATGCTAATTTTTGGATAGATTATAACAAACTAATTAGTTTTTTAATTATTTTTATTTTAAAATTGGAAAAAAGGAAATTTGATTATCAGCGGAACTCTCGTCGAGTGAGTTTTGTAATTTTTTTTATGTATTCCCAAGATTCAACGTTTAATCTGAATATTTGTATTTATGGCGTGTTGCATACTTACTGGACTTTAGTTGCATTTAGGAAGCACAGAAATTATTACACATTATTTTCTATGCTACAGCTGTATAAAGATTCTATTTTATAGCTTGTCATTTTTCATAGAAAATATATATTGTTACATAATTAAGGTTGATATTCATCTTCAAGGGAATATATAAATAACCGACGTCAATTTGAGGCTATAACTATGTAGTAGATTAAATTAGTTTTATGTTAACTGTTTTCTATTTGGCATTTAAGGTTGGATTCAATCATATTCTAACTAGTTTATTTG
Organism: Artocarpus heterophyllus; assembly: GCA_025403435.1. Taxonomy (NCBI): domain Eukaryota; kingdom Viridiplantae; phylum Streptophyta; class Magnoliopsida; order Rosales; family Moraceae; genus Artocarpus; species Artocarpus heterophyllus. The sequence goes on from CM046328.1 coordinate 24,915,231, forward strand.
TTTTCTTAATTATTTGGTTTTGTAGAGAAAAAGAAATCGTGGAGTTGAATTTTTGTGTTTTTCTTCAGCTTTCAATCTCTTTTTTTATTTTTTTAATTTTTAAGTGTCATGATATTTTCAGAATTGAATAGCATATAGTAATATATTTAAAAAAGAGAGTAGTATATACTAATTAGAAAAAAAAAAAAAAAACTAAAATGAAGTATACTTATTTTCAAGGGTTTAAAAATAACATTTCTAAACAGAACAAAAGAATTCTTACGTGCGTATATAATACGTGTTAAAGATTCCAGATATCGCTTATAATCAAAATGTTTCTAAAATTGTTGTTAGATACGTGAACATTTCCTCTGTCTTTTTTATTTTCCCCCAATACGTATTACCGGTTGGTGAAGAAGAAAAAATAATTAAAGAACTCAAAGTCAACTTCTCACGTATAAATAGTGAATACTGATTAATTATATACATATAAATTGTTTTTCCATTTGGTATTATTTTTGTTTAAATTATATAATATAATTATGTGTTGTTGAGAGCAGTGAGCCAACTCCATCAATGAAATAAGTTATAGATTAAATGAGCAAAAGCAAAAATGCATACGTGTTTTGGGCAAAGATCAATGGGACAAGTTAACAAATGTTATCATTCAGAAAAGAGGATTTTACTACACAAAAAGATCTAGAATTTTCCCCCCAAAAAGTTGAAGGTATTCAAGAGCTTGTTCAGTAAGAAGAAAAGGAGAAGATCAGGGAAAAGAAGGTAGTAGAATAAGGAATTTCAAATTTGTCAAATAATCCTGCAATCTTAACATCTCCAACCTATAACACCAAAATGGTATAACTTTTATACCAAAATTATGTAAATATCACATCAAATAGTAATTTCATCTCCGACCCTTTACATTATTTAACACCAAAAGAGAATACTCCCGAATTATTCTATTTTATTTTTTTATATTATTTTTTATAAATAAAGAAACTTAAAAAAAACCAAACTGGCATGGATGAATAGTGGCACGTTAGATTTGGCGTGCTCCTGTTCATATTTCTAAATTGGCATGAAAAAATGGAGTCTCATTGGAGACGATTTCAACACCAATTAACATTTACTCTATAAAAATGTTGTCGATTGGAGAAGGCGCTAATATGCAGAGATTAAAAGAGATAATCCACATTGAACATAATGAGAAAAATATTCTGTTATTTCTTTTTATTTTGATCACTTGAGGTTTACATGCATTTTTTTTCTCCTTTCTATATATGTTGTCCTTCTTCTTAAGGTAGCCTTAGCCAAATTTAAACGCAAAATGTTCGAGCTCACAGGCTATATATTTTTATGGGCAAGCACAAAAACTATTTTTTTTTTAATGAAAGACGCAAAAAAAAAAAAAATAGAAAGACATTTAGTTGCCCTAACAATGATATTAAGACAAGAAAAATCTCACGCTGAAAACAATTTGATAAGAATGATGGACCAAAACCGTATGTAACCGTGATAGGTGGGAAATTAATCCTTTCGTAAAATAGTTCCATACAGTTTAAAAGGGCATTTGAATTTTCTTGTTTGCCAAAACCTTTTTTGTCCATTTTTCTTACCACCAAAGGGGGAATTGAAACAAAAGAGAGAGAGAGAGAGAGAGAGATCCTTGAATCGTTCAAATGAACCACATCACATATTTTAATGAACAAATAGACCAAGGTTGTACTAAACTCACAACAAAGAGAGCACTAGTTTCCTTAATACGTTGTTGACTTTTGTATGTGCTTTCGTTTTCTTTTTTCTTATTGCTGGATGGCGAAACATTGAATATAATGTTAGCTTGGGGTTTCGAAAATTTGACTTCTACTTTCGGTCTTTTTCAATTGAAATTTATCTTGAATACAATGGTTAAAAATCATGTGCATACAAACAAACCAATAAATTAAAAACCCTAGTCCATGTTGATCACTGATCAACAAGGGAAGCGACATTGGTGGGAGAACTTAAATAAGATTTGAGTACCAATTTGAAGAGCATTCATTTATCTTCTTTGGAGTCGAGACCTGCTCATGCTTCTGTCACAAATAATAAGTAGTTGCACCCTGCCATTCCCGATTTAAGAAGGGGATTTTTATCTTTTTATACCTTTTTTTTAGATTAATTCAAAGATTAAACTTTTAATTTTTGATCTCATTAAACATATATCTTTAGATTTGATTTAATACACAAATCTATACCTTAACTCAGTCAAAAGTTACCTCTGACTTTTAAAATGACCAAATTATTATTAAGTAAAAGATTACAAAATTAAAACTTTCAAAAAGACAAAGAAAACAAAAACAAAAATACATAAAACACCCATTTTTAGAGTATTTTATATATTTTTAAAGTCAAAAACCATACTATAAAGTTTTTTAAGTTCTCTTATTTTTCAATTTGAGGGTATTTTTGGTAATTTTAGGTCAAAACTAAAGATTGATATGGAAAAGGTATGAGTTTGTGTATTAAATCTAATCTAAAAATATACATTTGATGAGATAAAAAACCAAAAGTATACTATTTGGGTAAACCTAAAATACATGGTACAAAAGGAAAATAATCCAAATGGAGCAAAAGAACGACCTTCTAAACGTGAAGATAAAAAGTAGTTGCCGTCCCACAATTCCTTATTATTTTATGGAGCCAACGTTGTTGAGTGACAAGAGGCAAATAAAGTAATCACTTTCCATTCTTAATTCAACTTGACGTTCTCACTGAAACAAAAAGAGCCCGTTTGAGAATATAAATACGAACCTAAAATATCATAATAATTCAAATTTTATTAAAAAAAAATTGATGAAATTGAATAGAATCAAAACTTTTTTATTCCAAACTATGTTCTTAAACGAGTTGGAAGTTTCTTTCCTTCGCCAGGCTATTGTTGTCAAGATTTCAAACGATCTTCTCTTTTCTTGAATAGTCCTTGCAAATCTTGAACAAGAGATCTTTCTCGCCTCAACTCGTCGCACAAGTCTTTGACTGTTGAACGCGCGAGGTTAGGGGGAAATTTGTTGAGGACTTTTTGGTGCTTCTAGAAGACTTGTGAATGCTTTTCTTTGTCCATAATTGGGAGATCCAGAAAATTATGATTAAATTAAGGGTTGTTTAATCTAAAGTGGCTCAAAGTGACAAACGAATTGGATGGAAATATGATAATAATGTTTTCTTTTGAGTGACCATGCACATGGAAGGTTAGAGAGACCCTTGTCATCTAGAACATAATTATAACTCCACTATTCTTGGTGGAAAATGAGGCTCTTGGCTTCTAGAACAGAAAAGTAAAAAAAAAAAAAATAAAGGACATTGTTAAAATAAATAATGGAATTATAATATTTTAAAATAGTAGTAATTAGATGATGTTTTGATATATTCTCCCTAGATCCCATTATAAGAAAAGGCAAAAAGAAAGGGGCAGTTTAATGGGTGCCCGATGGGATTTGATGTATTAGAAACTGACAATGCCCCCCATTCATTGGCTTTTATTACGCCTAATTGCCTCTTATTTCTCCATTACCCCCTAAAAAATAATGATTTTTTCCTTTATGGCCCTAGGGAGAGATATCTTGCGTTTAATAAAAGCGAAATCCAGGTAATGATGCCCTAAATTCACCTCTTTGTAGAATTATTTCTTCATGTACATTATTACTGCCAATTTGATGTATTTATTTTTATGCTATTACCAGTAATATCTAGCCTGCGTGCACAATCCTATATAGGAACAAATTTTTATAAACAAAAGATCAATTCTTTTTTTTTTCAAGGATTTTGGATATTTTGCCTCCAATGTTGAGGTCTGTCCCCACTTTTAAGTTTTTGTTTTAGTTATAGCTAATTAATAATCTAATTTTAAATTATTAGGATAATAAATAACGTGTTTAGTAAGATTGTTACTAAATATCTGGAAGAAACTTTTTTTTTTTTTTTAGTTTTCCTTCGTTAAAACTTGGCATATGTGTTTCCCTTTTAAATATTTTAATCGAGTCTATTGGTGGTTTTGATGTACTGTTAAGGTTGAGTTGCTAAATACATTATGGTCATTCACGTCTAAATTAGTACTTATATTGTTCTGATTAGAATGTAATTACCAATTTATTTTCAAAAAAATAATTTGAAAACATTGTTCTGGTAAAAATGAGTTTAATGACTTTTTAGTAAATAGTGATGAAAATATACATATATAATTTAGAGTTTTATGCAAGTAAGTTCAATAAATCTTGGATTTTAAGTTTTGGTCGTGGAGTAAATTTAGATAAATCTTGATTTACTAAACTTAGTTATAGTGTAAACTCACTAAATCTCATATTTATTGCTATTTACCAACTTGTTAATTTGTGACGTTATTGTTATTCTACCCGAAGAAAATATTATTCACTTTTGAGATATTGACTTCAAATTTTTTTATACTAATTTCAAGTTATCATATTTTTATTAGTAAATACAATATTTTGTTATTAAATGAAGTGATATATTTTTTTTAAACAAGCACTAATATAATAATGAAAATTCAAAATTAATAAAAAATAGAATTAATGTTAATGTGTCTAATTTACCTTTTTATGCCCATTCATAAAATTTTCTTAAATAACGATACTTGCTTTTAAAAGACAGTGAACTTTGGATATGATTGAGAAAATTACATATTATGCGATACTTTTGAAAAATATAATTATTCATATCACACTTATAAAAAAAAATTATAACACACTAACATTTATATTAGTTTTCCAAATAATAATTGTGAGTTTAAATCTTTTTTTTTTCAACCACTTCAAATAGACAAATCCTAACACTTTCTCAATGCTTTCTTCCTTTTCTCTTTAGTGAAATATGTATGGTATTTATTAAAAAAAAGTTTTAAAGTATTGCATTCACAATTTTTTTAAGAAAAAAGAAAATATTAATGAAAATTCTCAAATGAATTCATGAGAGGTTGTCTTTTGATTAGTGAAACAAAGGTCAACCATGCTGTATTGAAAGGTTGATCAGATTTGGGCTGTTATTTAGATGTGGCCCAAGTCATGAATTTCGAGTTCATGGAAAATTTGACCAAGAGCAAAATACATCGAATGCCCTCTAAATAACACTATTTATTAAAACAATCTTTTTTTTTTTACTTTTTAATGTTGTCCCTTTTAATTTTTTTTTTTTAAAAAATTGCCTATTGTGATTCACTATCAAAAATTAAAATCCTAATTTTTGCTCTCTATCTAGTTTTCTCTCTCTTGTCTTTCTGCCAAAACAGTCTCTCTCTTCTGTCTTTCTCTCAGTCTCGATATGCTCTCTATCCCCTCTCTTTCTCCTAGCTTCCCTATCTCTCTTTTCTCTCTTTCTCTCTGCCTCCTTCGAACCTAATTCCCTGTCTCTGTCATTGTCCTCACCAGCGTTTCTGCGAAGACACCGCCATCTCCACTAGTGCCTTTGTCTTCATCATCGTTGACGACGAATTCAAAGTACAACAAAGAGGCAACGAGGAGGCGATCAGACCTCTATTGGTGGCACCGAGAGAGGTTAGAAAGAAATCTAGGATTCTAAGCACCGATCTCCTTTTACTGCTCTGATGTCGGTGCAAGCCATTCATCGTCTTCGACACTAACTATGAGCTCGTCGGTGAGATCTTACCAACGCGATAGAAGTAAATCGTCCACTAGTGCTTCACCATCTCCATTACTGTCAGTAAGCTCCTCGGTGAGATCTTGCTGTCGGGATAGAAGTAAATCATCCATTGGTGCGATCCATTCACCGTCTTCGTCACCGACCTCGAGCGCATTGGCTAGAACAACGAAGTCTTATTAGTTGCGATGGATGATATGTTGGAAAATAATTTTTCATGTGGGCCTACATATGTAATTAAATGTGTTATTTAATGCTATCTTAAGTTAAAGCCTAAATTAAAGTGATATAATTAAGATAAAGTTAAAAGGCTTTTGGGGTATTAAAATAATGTATGAGTTATTATTATTATTAATATTATATGTGTAGATACAATTTGTAATTTCCAGATTTTATGATGGGTAAAACTAGAAATACACTAAAATAACTAAAGTTATTTATTCTGGTTATAGTCCACAATTCATACGTATCTTTTCATTTGGAAAGTTTATAGACATCTTGCTTCTCTGAAATCCCATCTTCATTGAAGTTTCAAAAGGAATACGTATTGGATTGGAAGATAATAACCCACAACAATCCAAGATCATGAATCAAGGTATGCTTCCGCAATTAAGAATTATTCCGCTCAATGATTTAACATGAACGATCTTAGCAGAATTTTGGTTTGATTTGGTTTCCTAACAAGTTCCATCAGAGCTAATTTCATGTTGAATCATTGAGAATATTTCTCAAAGTTTTGGTTGAATTTTCGGTTGAAAGTTTTCGTTAAATTTTCAGTTGAATAAATGGATTCATTAATATGTATACGTGTATGTACGTATGTGGAATTAATTATGGCTGCTGTGCATTATTATTGAATTGTTGACTCCGTTTTTCTTCTTTCGAGTCATTGGCTACAATCAATTAATTAAAAAAAAGGGTCACGGTTTATTCAACATTCATACACGATTTCATTGAAATCGTTTTCAAGGGCTTAAATAATCCTTTGGATTACCGGCGTCAAACTCACTACCGCCGGCAAAGAAGTTAAGCCGTGACTGTTTGGGCAAGCCGGAGAGGGAGAGCCGCGGCCTTTGGCCTCGGCGGCGCATGGAAAAACTACGGCCTAAAGCCGCTGTTCAGCCGGCCCTATTGAGTTTTGCCAAAGGGAGAGAGACGGGTTGTTTTTGGGTTTCGTCGGTGGCTTGTTGTTCCGCCGCGGGCGCCGGTGCCCTCTAGATACGACTGTGATGTCCTGCCGGCGAGCAGAGCCTCGACCGCCCGGCGAAGCATTTTTTGGCGGTTGGCTCTCCCAACCGCCTGGTAACGGTTCCCAAGGGTCATCATCCCTAGGTGTGCAGCAAGCCCAAACTTGCTTCTAGGCTTCACGAGCCAACTAGGCCCGTAACTAGGAAAAATCCTAGGGGCTCAAACCCTGGGTGACCCGAAAAAAAAAAAAAGGGCGGTTGTATGTGGATCTAGGTTGGGGCAACCTGACCTAATCCACTCGGGCTGGGGCAACCTGACCCGGTCCCCTCTTGACCCGATCAGGGTCAACGGTCAAAGTTGACTTTGACCTGGTTGACTTTTGATATATATTTTTTTTGGGGTCAATTTTGGGTGCAACTTTAAAATTCAAATTGTGTTTTTAGATTATTAATATTATCAAATTAATTAATTGAACCAATCAGCTACCAAAGTAGCCTCTTTTGTGGATGTTAATTAATTTGTGATATTAAGATGGTTGTGTGAATTTAATCGGCCCAAAGGAACCTTAATTTTTGGCTGAATTAAATTCATACCTGTGGTGATAAATATGTAACAATTATATGGTTATTTTTTGGCATATAAATAATAAGTAGATCCAAAGATTAGCTTATTTGGTATGATTTATTGTTAATATTTGATCACTACACCAAGAATACCACTTACAATTTAATATTTCTCTCAAAAGACTAAATATTAATGCTGTAACAGGTTTCTTATGATGGGATTAATCATTGTTTGAATTTTATTTGTTGTTTTAATGTGAACTGTTATGTGAATATGTAATTTTGTTCTTTGTTCAGCTATAACATCATCTTCCTCGATATCTATAAGTGTTAATTCCATTCCTATGCTGAATGGGACTAACTTCAAAGACTGGAAAGAGAATGTGTTAATCGTTCTCGGTTGCCTAGATCTGGACTTAGCCATAAGGATTGAACGTCCCACTATTATGGATTCTAATTTCCCTAAGGATAAAAAGGAACTTGAAAGATGGGATCGTTCTAACAGAATGAGTCTGATGATCATTAAGAGAGGCATTCTAGAAGTCTTTAGGGGCACTGTGCCTGATGAGGTCACTACTGCCAAGGGTTTCCTTGAGGCCATTGAGAAATGCTTTGTAAAGAATGATAAGGCTGAAACAAGCATGCTTTTGGCGAGCCTGATTTCAATGAGGTACAAAGCAAAAGGAAACATAAGGGAGTACATTATGGAGATGTCTCAACTGGCTTTAAGATTAAAGACACTAGATCTGAAAATTTCTGAAGACGTTCTAGTGCATCTTGTCTTGATTTCTCTTCCTGCACAATTCAGCCAATTCAAGATCAGTTACTACTGCCAGAAAGAGAAATTGACTCTTAATGAGTTAATTTCTTATTGTGTGCAAGAGGAAGAAAGGCTGAAGCAAGAGAAGACTGAAAGTGCTCACTTGGCTAGCACCTCTAAGGACAAGAAGAAGAAAAGAAAGAAAAGTAATAACGCTGCTAAAGGTCTAGCACAAAAGAAACAACATAAGGATAAGGATGAAAATCATAGTTGTTTCTTTTGTGGTAAACCTGGACATATGAAAAAGGTCTGCACCAAGTATCATGCTTGGCGTGCAAAGAAAGGTAAGCTTCTCAATTTGGTTTATTCTAAGGTTAATTTAACTTTAGTGCCAAGACACACTTGGTGGATTGATTTAGGTGCCACTACTCATATAAGTGTGTTTATGTAGGGTTGCCTGAGCTACCGAAAGCCAATTGATGCTGAAAGATTAATCTATGTGGGAGATGGCAAATCGGTAGAAGTTGAAGCAATAGGGCATTTTAGGTTATTGTTAAGTTCTGGTTATTATTTGGATTTAAAAGACACTTTTGTTGTATCATTGTTTAGGCGGAATTTAGTTTCTGTTTCTGCTTTGGACAAATCTGAATACTACTGTTCATTTAGAAATAGTCAGTTTAGTATTTCCTTAAATTCAAATGTTATTGATACTGGTTCTTTATCATTACAAGATAACCTATATTTGCTTGATACAGTTGCTTCTTATAATGAAACCTTGCATGTTAGTTCTCATGGCATAAAACGTAAATTAACCGATGAGAATTTCATTGTATTATGACATAAGCGATTGGGACATATTTCAAGGAAAAGGATGGAAAGACTTGTGTCAGATGGAATTCTTAATTCCCTTAATTTTATAAATTTTGAAACCTGTGTTAATTGTATTAAAGGGAAACAGACAAACAAAAGGGATTGGGTGCCAATAGAGTTACGGATGTCTTAGAATTGATACATATGGACATTTGTGGACCATTTCCTGTGGCTTCATGGAATGGTCAACAATATTTTGTATCATTTATAGACGATTACTCTCGGTATGGCTACCTATATCTCATACATGAGAAGTCACAGACTTTGGATGTGTTCAAGTCATATAAGGCTGAGGTTGAGCTTCAACTCAGTAAAAGAATTAAGGGCGTCAGATCTGACCGTGGTGTTGAGTACTATGGCAGATATGATTGATCAAGTGAATAACGTCCACGACCTTTTGCTAAATTCCTAGAGGCATGTAGGATAGTCCCTCAATATACCATGCCAGGTTAACCTAGCATGAATGGTGTAGCTGAGAGACGAAACCGGACACTTAAGGACATGGTGAGGAGTATGATTTATCATTCCACCTTACCTAAATCCCTCTGGGGTGAAACACTCAAGATTGCAGCTTACATTCTCAACAGAGTACCAACAAAGGCAACAGCCAAAACACCTTATGAGCTTTGGACTGGTAAAAGGCCTAGTCTGAAGCATTTACATACTTGGGGTTGTCTAGCAGAGGCAAGGCCTTATAGACCAAATGAAAAGAAATTGGACTCCAAGACAGTGAGCTGTTATTTCATTGGTTACTCTGAACGATCAAGGGTTACAAATTTTATGATCCCACTACTAAGGCTATTTTTGAGACAGAAATTGCAACATTCCTTAAGGATGTTGAGTTTAGGGGGAGAAATAAGGTTAGAGACTTTGTCTTAGAGGATGAATTTGATCATGTTCCTCTTGTTCAAGAGGGATTGGTTCCTATTCCCCCAATTGCTTTTGATAGTGTTTAGGCTTCTATCGCTGACATTGATCAAGTTGCATATCAAGAACAACTAGATATAGTCATTCAACCCCTTGAGGTATAAACTCAACAACCTTAAGAACCAGAACCTCAGGAACTTGTGCCATTAAGGAGATCCACTAGAGAGAAGAGAAGTGCTATTCCAGATGATTACATAGTATTTCTCTAAGAACATGAGGAAAGTGTTGGATTGATGGATGATGATCCGATCAATATCCGTCAAGCCATGCATAGTTTAAACTCTCAAAAGTGGATGGATGCCATAAAAGATGAGATAAAGTCTATGAAGGACAATGACGTTTGGGATCTCGTTTCATTACCTAAAGGTACGAAGCCCATTGGTTGTAAATAGATGTTTAAAACCAAGAGGGATTCAAAGGGTAATGTGGAGCGATGTAAGGCTCGTCTTGTTGCTAAGGGCTTTACTCAAAAGGAATGCATTGATTATAAAGAGACTTTCTCTTTGGTTTCAACGAAAGACTCTTTTAGGATAATTATGGCACTTTTAACGCTTTTTGATCTTGAGCTATATCAGATGGATGTTAAGATGGCATTTCTAAATGGTGACATTGATGAAACGATCTATATGGTGCAGCCAAAAAACTTTGAATCGGAAGACCCAAAGAAGATGGTTTGCAAATTAAAGAAATCCATCTATGGGCTTAAGCAGGTTTCTTGTCAATGGTATTACAAATTTCATCAAGTGATAGTCTCATTCGGTTTCGAGATGAACACTGTAGATGACTGTATATACCATAAGTTCAGTGGGAGTAAGTGTATTCTCCTGGTATTTTATGTTGACGATATACTGCTTGTCACTAATGATATAGGCTTATTGCACGAAACCAAGAGATTTTTATCAAAGAAATTTAAAATGAAAGATCTTGGTGATGCCTCTTTTGTGTTAGGAATTAAAATACACCGAGATCGCTCTTGGAGTATACTTAGGTTATCACAAAAGAGCTATATCGAAAAGGTGCTTAAAAGATTTGGCATGCAGGATTGTAAACCAGGAGATACCCCTGTGGCTAAAGGAGATAAGTTCAATTTAAGTCAGTGTCCTAAGAACGACCTTGAGGTTAAGGAAATGGAAAAGATCCCATATGCATCATCTGTTGGGAGTCTAATGTATGCTCAAGTTTTTACTCGTCCAAATATAGCATACATTGTTGGATTGTTAGGCAGATATTTGAGTAACCCTGGAATGGATCATTGGAAAGCAGCCAAATGGGTTATGCGATATTTACAGAGAACAAAAGATGACATGCTTGTATATAGAAGGTCAGACCAACTCGAGATCATTGGTTATTTGGATTCAGATTTTGTTGGATGTCAAGATAGTCGTCGATCCACTTCGGGCTATATTTATTTGCTTGCTGGAGGAGTTATTTCTTGGAGGAGTGCTAAGCAGTCACTCATAGCTTCTTCCATTATAGAGGCAGAATTTATAGCATGTTATGAGGCATTCAATCATGAAATATGGCTGCAAAACTTTGTCACTGGGCTGCGGATTGTGAAAAGTATAGAAAGACCACTTAAGTTGTTTTGTGACAATAAATCTGTAGTCTTATATTCTAACAACAACAAGAGCTCTTCAAAGTCAAAGCATATAGAGATTAAGTTTCTTGTTGTTAAAGAAAGAGTTCAGAGTGATCAGTGTCTATAGAGCATATTGGTACAAACTCCATGATTGCAGATCTGCTTACAAAAGGGCTTCCACCTAAGGTCTTTCATGAGCACACTGCTCATATGGGTGTTCAGTTACTTGATGATATGTAGTTTTAGTGGGAGTTTGTATTTGAATGCTAATTTTCTTTATGTATAGACATTGTGAGTTTGTAAATGTTTTCTGCAGAAATAAAGAATACAGTTTACTTATACTTTGATTTTGGTACGGCTTTGATCTCATTCAGATATAAGGTAGGACCAATTGGAAATAGACATGTTTAGATCACTTTGTATGTAATTTTCATGCTACACATCCATACTTGATCTATGTCATTTGGTTATATCAATATGTGTGATCATTGATGGGTCTACTCACGTTAAATTTGTGACAAAGACCGCTTTGGTTCTATGTTGGTATGATCAATGGACGAGATTATTTAGGAATACCCTTATGTATGATAGCAAAGGTTGAGCTCACTAAGGTTAACACATTTTTGCAAAGAAACATATGTGACCCAAGTGAGAGATTGTTGGAAAATACTTTTTTCATGTAGGCCTACATATGTAATTAAATGTGTTGTTTAATGCTATCTTAAGGTAAAGCCTAAATTAAAGTGATATAATTAAGATAAAGTTAAAATGCTCTTGGGGTATTAAAATAATGTATGGGTTATTATTATTAATAATATTATATATGTAGATACAATTTGTAATTTTCAGTTTTTATGATGGGCAAAACTGAAAATACACTAAAATAACTAAAGTTATTTATTTTGGTTATGGTCCCCAATTCATACGTATCTTTTCATTCAGAAAGTTTATAGATATCTTGCTTCTTTGAAATCCCATCTTTATTGAAGTTTCAAAAGGAATACGTATTGGATTGGAAGATAATAACCCACAACAATCCAAGATCATGAATCAAGGTACGCTTCCACAATTAAGAATTATTCCTCTCAATGATTTAACATGAATGATCTTGGCAGAATTTTGGTTTAATTGGTTTCCTAACATGATACAGATCGCTTAATCTACGAGCATCAAGATCGAGATTTCATGGAATCGTGAAAAATTGAAGCTTATTTTGGAGGAATTTGAATCTTGGATAGTTGAGGAAATAGAAGAGCGACACAGACTAAGAAATGGAACTTGGTTTAGCAGCTATTTTTTTCACATCCGTTTAGGTTTTGTTCTCTAATTTGGAACCTAGTAAATCATTATGAAATGGAAATTATGAAATAGAAATTAGCATTATGGTTTGATTTTGTAAGATCTATAATATTTGTAAGATCAGTCAGAGATTTGAATTTGTTGTTAGTGTTTGAATGGAACCTGACAAGTTCCGATACGAAATTCGGCAGGTTCCAGCGAGTTTTGGGACAGAATACGATTGTTCTAGCGATGTTTTAGATAGAATTTAGCGGGTTTTGTGTTAGAACTTGACGGGTTTTAGAACGGAATCTAGTAGGTTCTATTACACTCTGGCACCCTGCGTTGGTGACAAGAGGCGGTAATGTATTTCTTTGTTTTAAAGAAAATATGTTAGAATTTGGTAGGTTCAAATAGGAACCTACCAAGATTACAACCCGGCACCTGCGCCGACAACTAAAGGTAGTTGGTACTTTTTTGTTTAAATAACAAAAGTTAGAATATAGTAGGTTCCAAGTTAGAATCTATTAGATTACAATTTGGTATCCCACTCCGACGACTAGAGGCAGGTTTTGACAGGTTCTATGATAGAACCTGGCATGTTCCAGGACGGAACCTGGCATGTTCCATTTTGGGAGGAAAGGTAACTTAGTTTTTTAATAAATTCCTAATTTCAAATAAAATGGGCAATTTTGATAAGTAGTTTGTTGGATGGCATATTTAATAAGGTTGTGCATTTAGAGAGCATTCTTGTAAGTTGCTCTTTGCCTAAGTTCAGTATTCTAGGCTCATAACTCATTTTAAAAAAAAAATACAATACATGACCAAATTATTGTTAGAAATTAAAATTTAGCACAAAATATCTTTAAAATATCCTTAACTACATAATAATTATTTTAATGATATTATATTTTATACTATATAATTACATGGTAATTACTTTAATAATATTATTATGTGATATATATAAAATATTTATAAACTAAAGTCATATTTTAATTCAATAAACATAATTGGGGCATTTGTCTTATCTTTTTTTGTGTTGTACTTTTAAAATTCTTTATTATTATTATTATTATTATTATTATTTACTTTTCGGACAATGAAAGTAATAAGAATCTTGTATTAAAAAAAAATTACAAGAATCCTCTTATGTCCAATTAGTTTAAATTTTAACAGATCTAGACGAAAGTTGAATTATAAAATTAATTATTATTTTTTTAAGTTTTAATAAATCATGAAGGTCCTTTGGTGTTTTTCATGGGAGGCTGGAAAAATTTCCACCAAAAACATCCTTAATTTTATTATGTTAGGCAAAGGATCTCATTTGCTTTATATATGTTTTTATAGTTCTCAACACTCTCATGTCTAGTTTATGCACCCAACAAAATCATCAAAACATCTAAAAAATTTGAAGAAGATAATTGTGTTAATAAGTTTAGGAACATATAAGTAATATACAGGGTAAACACACTTTGAGTTTACTGTTTTATTATGCAACTTTTTTCCTTATAAAGATTTCATCCCGTTGAATTTTTCTTGTTAAAATTCACAATGGGCTGGTTTTTATCCTAATAATTTTCGTTGCTTTGATAAAAATTAAATGTTTTATTGTGCCAAACAATTATTTGTCTACTGTATCTTCCGAAATTTCATTTTGACACGACGAGGGAAAACACTGTCCGAATGAAACCGGTCGTGGGCTGGTCTGGCCCCAATATCGTGAAGTGGGCTAAATAGGGGATTCTTCCCAGCAACAAATCCAGAATAAATTGGTTGTCCGGCCCGATACCATTTTATCATGGACATCTTTATGAGCACTGTCTTCTGAATTTTTTTTTTTAATATAAATGCGTTATATATTTGAAAATTATTAAGTCACCATAAAATATTATAATATATAAGAGAAAAAAGGAAGAGAGAGTTGAGGAATGTTAGAATTTGTCTATTTGAGTTGGCTGGGAAAAAAAATATTTAGGCAACTTGCAATAATAATTTTTAAAAAATAATACAAGTGATTGCGTGATACAATTTTTTTTTTTTAATTACATGGCACAAATAACCACATTTTTTAAAAATCAAGGCATAATATGTAACTTCCCATCTTATTTCTACAAGCCACATGAGAGTTCAAAATAATGTGAAGATTAACTGCTGAAAAATATCTAACGTACGCCAAGCCTTGACGTCTTCATTTTATCACGATAAATTTTATTAACGTCCACAAACTTTAGAATCATTCCGGAAAAAGAAAAAAAAAGAAAAAAGAAAGATAGTCTCACTTAGCCTATTTTGTTAGAATTATATTGAAATAAATTGAAAAGACAACACCACCTCACTTATTCCTTTCTTTTGCCAATATAATTTTAAGGAAAATAAACTCTAAAACTTGAACGAGATTAAGGAGGACAATTCAAAATCATGGGGTAAAATGAGTGTTTTTCAGAATTGAGAATAAAACATCTTTAAGCTTCAACCACCTCATTCTTTATTCAACATCTTTCTTTATCATCTGGCTAATGTCATCTAAAACGGCTCTTAAAACTTTTCAACAAATATAGGAAGAATGTTGACCTTTTTCAATCACAAGCTCACGACTGGCAAAGCAGGGAAGAAATTAGAGATAGAGAGGGATAGAGAGAGAGAGAGACTTGGAGCTACTTGAAAAGGTTAGATAAAAATTTCCCCCCAAAAAAAAAGGTAAGGTACAATAAAATAATAAGATTGCATCTTTGCAAGATGTTTACTTGAAAGAAAAAACACAAAAAAGCCAACAAAAAAAAATCATGCTTCACTATAATTTAAATCAAAATTTCACGAAAATCTTAATTCTGAAACCTGCCATGAGATTCATACCTTAAGTACCAATTTTAAAATGTTTAAAATTCAACAAAAGATAGCAATTCATCACTGCCCGATTACAAGTGGCTCAAATAATTAATCTCATAATTTTATCGAAGATGTTGTTTGTCATCACAGAGTGGTTTGCCGTTGTCTGAGATTATAATTTAAGTCCTTTAGAAGATCGGGTGGTGATGGGCATTTTTAAATGGGTTTTTAGAGTTTGAATTTAAGAAGAATTAAGTTTCAGAATAAAGATTTTCGTGAAAATTTGACTTAAATTAGATTAAAGCATGCATGTTATCTTTTTTTTTTTTTTGGTTTTCTTGTTTTTTTTTTTTTCAAGCAACATCTTCAAAAGATGTGTACTTTTTAATTTATCTTATCTTATGCTGCAAGTATAATATGCAAGTCTAATATGTAATTTGAAACTTCAGCTATAATTAAAGTTTAAAATTTAAGTATTGCTATAACATATAAGAGCTTTAGTATTATAGTAATTTATTATAACATGTGTAAGTTAATTTACACTGTTCCATCTGTTGAAACTACAGTAAGAACTATGTTTTCAGACAACACATAAATCTCCCTCTCTCGTTGGATATTTTTCTTCCCTGTTTTGAAGGCCTTTTGACAGTTTTGAGCCTGTGATTGAATAATGTACGCCTACATTGATCTTAGCTTAATAATTTGTTGAGGAGTTCGAGACCTGTCTAATTAGTTGACACTTGAAAGCTGATAACGAAAGATGTTGATAAAGAATGAGATGATTGAAAGGTAAAGGTTTTTTTAATTTTCAGAAGATAAGAGACTCGGTTAACTGAAGAAATTAAATGGGAAAATAAATGAGGTAGAGAAAATCAAAATGTACGTAGGGGGAAAGGAAGCACCAGTTAGGAAAAAAAAAAAATCTGCGGAATTTGCATAAAAAGAAGAGAACAAAACCCATTAATTATAGGAAAATAATTAAATAGATTAAGGGTTTATCATCATCATCATCATCATCAATGGCATACAATTTAAAGAACCCTCTTCAGAATATATCTCCATCGACGTGAAACACGAGTCTAATTTTTTTTTAATGGTACTGAAACACGAGTGTATACTATAAATAGTTTGATATTAAAGAATGCACGAGCAAAACCGAAAAGCATTGTACAATTTAACGAAAGTTCAGAAAAACAAATTAATCATTGTACCCGGAGTAGATGATATGTCATTATATCATCAATTGTATACCATTTTTTTTTTTTAGAGAAAAGGACTCGTCTGAAATTCTTATAGCAATTGTCACTTCCTTCCTTTGTCACTATCATTGCTTTAAATATCGTAGATTAAATGGGAAACATTGCTCGTGCAAGAGATTCCCAATAAAATATGGACACTCTACTCTCTCTCTTGCTCTCGCTCTCTCTTTCTCTCTCTTGTGCTGTATAATCCTTGAAAAACGAACAAATGATCGACCCACTTATAAATATGCCCACGGCCAATTTCTTTCATGCATGGTTTCAAAGTAAGTGCATTCTACCATGTTAGATAAGCTATCTCATAATTAAAAGCAAGTGATATGTCCTTCAGTTTATAAATGTAGAGATTATTGGCATGTTTAGTAGGTTTTCTAAGCAGAAATTAAAATTGTTTGTGAGAAAAAAAACTATTGTAGTAAATATGTTTAAAATATGAATCAACTAATGACACCTAGAAGTTTAAAACGCTGCAACTAACGACCATGTAACTTGTGATCATCCAAGTTCAACTTGTTCATTTTTTTTGAAGGGTTCCTTTTTTTTTTTTTTAATAATCTAAAGGTAGATTAAGAAATACCACCAAATGAATGTTAAGAATTTGACGTCTTAATTTTATATAGTATTGAGAGCAATAAAATCGCAAAAAAAAAAATAAAATAATAAGAACACAGAAAATTTATATTTGTATGTAAAAGTTATGTTTACTTTTAGTCGTTACAATAACTTATTATGATAAAAGAAGTTTATAAGAGAAATTATATATCTTTTAGTTTCATTGTGTTTTTTCTAACCTTTCTAATTAATCCTAAAATTGGCACTCCCTATCATTCATATATATATATATATATATATATATATATATATATATATAATATGAAGACAATTAAAAATACAAGTATGAGACAATAAGTGCCATGGAAAATATTAGGACTCACAACTTAACATCAACTTGCGAAGTATATGTTAAAAAGGAGTCCTACTACCATACCAATATACTTTTTATTTATTTTTATTTTTTATTTTTTGCTCCCCTGCCAATACACTAATTGCATGCTCATCTATAGGGGGTTTTCTCTATTTCTACTTATTATTACATGGAGACGGAGCTCTCTTTGTAGTTTATTGCATATGTGAGAATATTCTCTTGTCTAATTCAAAGTTGATTATATCTATCATGTTATACATGGAAAAGATAGGTCAAGTATTAAAAGGAAAGCCCCCTATCAAAAATGTTGGCCATTGGTTATTTTCCCCAAACGTCTCTGTAGCGGTTAATATGTATGCTTAATCTCTTGGCCATTAGCGACTTGTTAGCTATACCTTTCTCTTAATTAATCCAACCTCATAATTGGTGGCATTATAATAATTAATCGGCAAGTTAATATATTCCTCTAGTATATTACGAACAAAAGTACCACCTTGATTTTGGTTACTGGGGTGTTGTGCCACTATATATATATATATATGCCATGCTGCTCAAGCATAATTCTCTTGAATATATAAATTATCACTAAGATATAGTTAGTTGTAAATTAAATAGCGTATGCGGTCGCTTTATGATTAATTGAGAGAGTAATTATTGGCTTTAAGTTCATAAAAACAAACAAATAAATATTTAGGATGCAGTCATGTTTGGGGCTTTGCCACCCAGCCGTTATACAAATCAAAGAGAAATACATATAAAATATGATTAGTCCTTATCTTCTCTTTTCTCTTTTTCATAATAGAATATTTCATTTATCTTTTACCCCCATCTTTTTGAATGTGTATACGCCATAAGAATATATATGTAGCGCATATCTCTTTTTTTCATTTGATAGATTCGACTATGACGGATTCGATAAGACGGATCTTTACACAGCTGCTAAAAAAGCAAAAAAAATAAATTATTCCTAAACCAATTATTGACAAGTAAGATACATGGTTACGGACATTTCTTTGTAACGTGTCTATATATATATATATATATATGTATGTATGTATGTACGAATGTATGTACGTAGGTATGATCTGATCAAGTAAAAGTACACACATATATGCTTCTAAGAAAAAAAAAAGAAAAGAAAAGGTAATAAAACTAGTAAAAAAAATGATTGCAGTAACCTTTTTATCACTAGTAAAAAAAAAATGCTTCTAGGTATCACATTCACATGGGTGCAGTAACCTTTTTATCGATGCAGAATAATAGAAAAATGGTTTATATATATATATATATTCCAAGCAAATCATAGCAGCATCAAAGAGAATTAAATTCCTAGCTAGTGTAATCAAGTTTTTAATACGTTTTTTTTAACTGTACTTTTGTATGCGTGTTTATATTTGGTCGAGTACTTAATCAAAAGAGGTTTCTAGCCAATTTTATACAGACAATTACTAGGAATTTGCGTGTACCATCTTCTTACGCTTTATTGATCATACACGTAGCTAGCGACGGTATGAATGTGAAATGAGCAATATTTCCCTTGAGAGACAAGAAAAAGCTTACGCAAACGACAACAAACTTGTGTCAAATGCGTTTTTCGATAAAGGGTTGCATCTTTACCAAAAAAACAATTAAAAGATTACGAAAGATTGTTGCCTTTAAGTCGTTTTCTTGAGAGATCACTGTTGGGTATTGTTATTTCTATATATGTAGAAGTTTTTCTTTCACCAAGTACTGAATTATAACAAAACTTGTTAACTTGCCTATTGTAGAAGTTCTTGGCAACTATAAATATTACACTATAGACTTTTTTCTTTTGTTTGCTAGTAAATACATTACATATTACCAACTTTTTTAAAGTGCTGACAGCTCGCGATCGACATGGGAAAAACGTGACACAAAAAGAGCTTGTACAACTAGGGCTAGCAATAAATGTCTTGGTTAATTTTGAGATGAAGAAAACTTGCCAGCTGGCCCTCCTCATTTACAATTAGCATTCTCCTGTGCTTCTGCAATGCAATATGTGTGCGTCTATATTCATACAAACAATTAGGACAGTCCTGGCCCAAGGTTTGTCCTCAACGCTCGAGAGTACTGCTGCAATTGTTAATAATTAAGTGCCACGTGAAGATCTTTCATCGTTAGCCTAGCTAGCTTACGAAGGTCTCATTGAGACGTATACACAAAATTGAATATACATATACATGGTCCCGATTTTTATAATATTAAAACTGACATGACATATAAATTAAGGTGGAGCTAGAAAAATTATTAGTATGGAAGATGGAGGTGTGACTTAACTTATGAAATAGGACAACTAAAGAGATGTAGAATTTTAAAGGGGAAGGGGGATACAATTTCGAGGCAAAGCATAAGTTTCATACACAAAATTAAAAGAAAAAAGTTCAAGAAGACAGTTGCTCACGCAACTCATCTGTACATGGCTCCACCCTTATGTGAATTGTGTATTTTTTTACTGATGGATCTTTCTAAAAATAGTTTGTCACGCCCCGGAGTACGGGAGGTGACGTGGCGGAATATTTAGATTAATTAAAAGAGGATTTAACTGAAATTAAGAGTTTAAAAATCCAATTAAGTAAGAAATAAAGAGATTTTCCACCACATTTGATAAACGAATTTATAAATATTTAGCAAATAATAATAATTAAATAAAAACCGCGAATATGGGTTCCACAACCCACAACTTGTGCACACACATGGTTCTGACAATACCATAAATACAATTACAGTCCAAGTACAAATAAAGTTAAGTCTTACATGCCTTGATTAAATAAATACCGAATATAAATAAATTCTCCTATTGCTCCTGAGTTCGGTCCGAAGAATCTTCTCCAAACCTAAATGGAAAACCACCTAGATGGGGGAAATTCAAAACAATAAAACGTGAGCGAAAGGCTCAGTAGGACTATGTTTTATAAAATAGTTTAATGCAAAGAAACATGTCATTGTTTAGGGGTTACTCAAAGGAAAACTTAAATAAATAAATAAATAAATAAATTTGAGTAGAACCGTCCTGACACAGAACAGTCTACTCGTCAAATCAAAACACCAATTTACTTTTACCTAGGCAAACCATGATAACACCACCGTAGTGGCCCAGCTGGGTTTCGGGACCTGCCCCCAAGGTCGATCGCTACACGACCCGATCTCTGATATGGCATCATGCCTTAGTGTTTATTATCATTGTCATTCAAAACCCAATTACCGAGTGTTGTCAATTACATTTATTATGAAATTCATTTCATGTCACGGTATATTAAAATATAACCGATAAAACCATTTTCAAACAACCGTTGAAAATATTTTGATAGAAATCATTTTCAAAGCCAAATCATTTGAAAACCAGGCTACCAAAGAAATAGGATAGAAGTCCTACCTCAATACTCGTGCCGGTACCCCACACCGCAATCCCGGTCCACTATACGTTAGCTCCACGGAACCACGAACAATCCTAGATACCAACTAAGTCAATCAATATCTAGTTTGAGACATTCTATGTTACTAAATCATTTCATGATGTCCTAGTGTACCATTTGTACCTTTAAAATCATCCTATAAGGTTGGGATTTAAATCAGGGTTCAAAACAGTGAAAACGGTTAAAAATCACAAAAATTTTCCATGCCTCGGTCGGCCTACCGGACGCCCTGCTTCGGCCTGCCGAACTGCACAGTTTGGCCTGCCGATCATCACTCTGGCCTGCCGATCATCACTCCGGCCTGCCGAACATGAACTTCGGCCTGCCGAACTGGGAAAACCCAGAAATCCCAGCCACGGGTTTCTCGATCCCCAAAATCTAAATCTTGTTTCTAACCTGTTTTTCTCAAATCCCAGGCATGAAAAACAACTATAGTTGATAGAAAAACATTCTAGAACATGTTTGGAATCATTTAAACAACATTTAAACTCGAAATCCTCAAAAATCTGAAAATGAGAAAAAGAGGAGAAAAATGAAAAATCTTGAATTCAATCCGTTTTTCTTCAATCTAAGCTTAGATTCTAGTTGTTCTAAGCTCATTTAACATAAATCCACGGTTTTCTAAGCTAAAACAAACTTAGATTTCAAAAACACACAAAATTGAAAATTTTGTAAAAAGTTTAGAAATTTCGAATCTAACCTCGAATCGAAGCTTCAATCCGCGTTCTCGGTTGCCGAATCACGTCCCCGAGCTTCCTCCTTGCTGTTCCGAAGCTTGGATTCGAATGTGCTTTCAAAAATTTTTGAAAGAGATTGAGAGAGAGAGTGAGCTGCCGAGAGAGAGAGAGAAGAGAGAGAGAGGTGTTGCGGGAGAGTGAGGAGAGAGAGAGGAAGGAAGGAAATAAATAGAGAAAATCGGTGGGCGGTTTTACTGTGCGAAAACCATGTGCCGCCCACGGTTTTGCAAAACGGAGTATTTTTAACATTTTACAAATTGTTGTGTTTTAAAACTCAAAACATCATTTTAAATCAATAAGAAATCTTTCGAATTCATTAATTTAACAAAACAACCAAAAATTCAAAAATCCAACCAAATAGTCTAATAAATGTTAAAACGCTAATTATGGCACACTAATTCATCATTTATATTACATTAACATTAAATAAATTTCAGGACGTTACATAGTTGCACAGTTAAATTTTTATTAGAGAAATAACAATTCATGTACCACGCGAGATTGTATTAAGCAATATAGAAATGGTCCTGGTATTGCTGTTTATAAAACAAGGAGTGTGTTTGAGAAATCAGTTGGAACTTAAAAATTATAGTATGTGAGAGCTTTTCACCCTAGCAAACTTTTGCTTTTCACTGTAGTGTATAAGAACTTTATAATGTAGCAAACTAAACTTTGTTTGTCTAAATTGCTTTTCAAACAAAGCCAAATACTACATGACGGATCGAAAGAATACGTGGTTGGAGTTCCTCTAATTCATTTAGCTCTTTCCACGTTATCATGAGTGCCTCAATTCAATGTATAATGATTTAAATTTATATTATATAGAGGTGGCAATTTGAGTCATGACACAACAACACAATATGAAACCTGCACGAAATTAGAGGGTTTGGGTTTACTATAAATGAGTTTGGGTCAATAATGGTTGACATGATTAACACAATTATTAAATGAGCTGGGTTAGGGTAGAACATCATAACACGATTCATACAATTAACTACATATATGATTTGAAACTTAATTATATGATATATATAAAAGTTTATATGATACATAACGAAACTTTACTTGCTTTTATTAAATATAAATATTATAAATTTTAAAATCTGTTTGTAATATAATCATAAGTGATTATATGATCAATATATCTATCATATTCATCATAATCATGTTAAATAAGTCATAATTATATCAATTATTTATTTAATGTATAAATTTAAATGGATTATGCAAGTTGACATGATTAACACAATTACTAAAGGGGTCGTGTTTAGGTTGACATCCTTTGACAAGTTTGATAAATGAGTCATGTTAGGGTTGATGCTTTATGTCATGATTAATAAACGATTGACACAAACATGACCTATTAACATAAATTGCAGGTTAGTTTTTAGTTTACTAGTTTGTTCTTTTCCACATTGATAATAGAAAGTGCTACGTACATTGTGTGGCAAAGGAGAGGCACAGTAGTTGGTACTCGCTTGTGAACAAGGCATGGACGTAGCTTCATGGAAGGAGCAGCCATCAGCCCTGTCTGGCTGCTGCGTGTTTTTTTTTCCCTCAAAAAGTGAGTTTTTCACCAAACTTGTACGGAAGCATTTATGGTACGTGCGTCCAAGAACAATAATATAGTATAGTAATAGTAGTGAAAGGTATTTTACCCTTCCTTATTCGATGAAAAAAAAAAAAAAGATAAGAAATCAGAGGCACTATGCTACTGTAAAATTAAATAGTGTAATTAAGTGCTTCAAGAAAGGAAATGTCTCATTGAAGTTATCTCGCTAGAATACTACTGGAAGAGAAAATCAGATTTTTCAACATGATTATAATCTATATGCATATATAGATATTCCTGAGGGACTAGCCAACGGTACGTGGAAAGTACACCGATTTAAGGGATAGAAACATACATATAAAGACACACAAACACGCACATGACACATGCTGGTTGGAGTACATGCATGTTTCGATTTGATTCGATGTACGTATCACAAATATTAATATACAATTTCTTTTTTTTTTTTTGGAAGGGTGTACAAGTTCTTTTTGTGAGAAAGAATATTCAAGCGCAATTCCTTGTACTAGATTGAAGAAAATAGAACAAAATTCTCAAAATTGTTGGAACTGTCTCTAGTTATATGTAAAGAACTGATAATACTAGCTAGAACAACCTTTTTATAAAAATAAAGGCAATTACTTTTAATTTTTTTCTTCAAATTAGAGCTCTCACTAACCCTTAAAAACCGTAACAATAAGCAAAAATATATGTATACATATACACACACATATATAATAAAGTGGAAGAGTGCCTTTAATTATGCTGTCTTAATTAATTGATTGATCCCCTATGAAGAAATGATAACTCGAAAAATCCATAGATATGTCCTTAAGCATCACAAAAAAATGAATGAATTAAATTAATCCATGTGGATGTCCTTGTATGTCGTGAATCACAAAATAGTATATATTGAAGTGTCCAAATAAGCAAACAATTTTGCCCTCACTATCATATATGGATTCATCGAATTGTGAATTAATGCTCGTCACAATATGCTATAGTGGAGTCTTGATCTTGAAGATTGGCCATATATGCATGTTCCTATCAATATCCATGAGAAGGTTGCTTCGAGGAAAGGCGTACCGGGGAAAGAAAGCTATGGGCGGCCAATTAGGTGCAAAACCAAAGTACTGCTGGCTGTACAACAAGTGTGTTTTGTACCCACATGGATATATATATATATATATATCTATATGTGTGTGTGTGTGTGTGTATGGCCCTTATGAACTAGAGAGAGGAAAGAAGATAATGTATGCATATTAATGTATGTGTCCCTATATATTGTAAGAACAAAATAGGAAGAGGAGAAAGCTGCCAATATTGCCAATTCACGGGGGGATCTATAATTAATCACTAAGATCGTCTGTTTTGCTTGTGCTTTTGCCGATATTTTACACTTAGGAAACTGCATGTTTCACAAGTAAAAAACAAACGAGGCTGAAAATATGTTTTGTTTTGTTTCGTTTTTTGGCGGAAAATTCCTGTTCTGCTTTAGATTATAATGTGTAAAAAGCATCCGAAAATAATTTGTGATGAATACCCTTTAAACTACTTTTAACCTCGCCAATCTAATCAAATTCAATATGTGCACATATAATTGGATTCTCACCAACACATTAGGAGAAATAATTATATATATGAAGTACTTTATTAAAAAAATTGCAAGAAAGCTGCATGTAGTAGCTGCACGTCATTTCATGAGTTCCCCCCCACCTCTCTCTCTCTGTCTCTCTCCCCCCTCCCTCTCTCTCTCTCTCTTGGTTATTGCCTTTTTTAAGTTGAAGTAATATCAAAATCTTTTTCAGTGTCCATTGTAGATTCTTGTAATTAAAAGCGGATGCGTTGTCCATGGTGGGGACCAGAGAGCGCACACCATTGTAGATTCTTGTAATTAAAAGCGGATGCGTTGGAAGTTCCTGCAGGTAACAACCACTCAAAAGTCTACATCCAGTATATTGTGTCTGTCACTTTTTTAACCTCCGAAAGGTGATCTTATTCGTTTAGGGTCTCGTGAAGGAATCTCATATATATTGCTGTAATATATATATATATATACACACACACACACACACACATATAAGGAATATCCTCAAGTCTCTCAGTGTGACCTTACTCCCAAAAAAAAAAAAAAGTCTCAGTGATCAATATCACTCAAAACAGTGACAGTCCCAGTTTTACTTCATATATTTTAGGATCATAACTTAACGATGAGGGAAAAGTTGGGCCATCCTTTTAATGGTAGGGAGGAGGCATAGGAGCTTTAGAAAAATATATCAATGGGAGAGAGATAAGATAGATATATTTGAATATAGATTAATTAATAAAGAAAATGAAAATTCCAATGTAGGATATCAAAACAATTATAATAATAATAAAACTCTTTGACACCAAAATGAAACACAGAAGGGTCCCCAAAAATACCCTCCAACACTATTAGACTCGATTATTATCAAGTTTGATCAAATTATTATATATGTTCTTATGTGATTTGACGGTTTGATCTCATTGGGTGTAGATGCTCGGTAGAGTGTTGTTTTTCCCATGCAATTCCTCTAGATGAATTAGAGGAATACCACTTTAAAGAGTTGGTATGTGAATGTACCACTTCCGTGAAAGTATTTTAACCTACAAAACTAACACAGGTGAACATACAGATTTATTTAAATAATGTTGAGCCTAATTTAACCCCGCTATCAGGGATTCTTTAATAAATAAATAAATTGGCCAAGTAGAAAAGAAGAACACTTATTTTGGAAAATTATTTTAGACGTGGGTGCTCTCTGTACTTTGTTTCTATCTTGGAACTTTACCTACATGTGATATAGTTTATGCATTATAAAGTCCGCATGTTCACTGGCTGATATTGAAAACTAGATTCTAAAGTCTTTACAGAGAAAGGGAGAGTTCAGGTGGCCCAATATCTGATTATAAATGACAACTAATTAAATTCTGGATCTTACATACCGTACACTTTTTTAAGTTAGGCTATACTCAGTGAGAGATAATACCAAAATATTGCTTTTTTGATCAGTACTTATCTTCTGCTATCAGAAAAGTGTTGATCAGTTGAAATCCCTCCAACTCCTCCCCAATATATACATTCATATATATATATATATATATAGGAGGAATGCTATGATAAGATCGTCTTAAAATTTTTAATCTATGAGACCCTTATTTAAGCCTTTGGAATTGATCCAATAGTTTAAAAACTTCAATTCCATCTCGTTATAATAAGCCTTCCCTTATAAAATCAGCATTAAAATTAAAATTAAAAAAACAACAATTTCTGAAAATTTTCATAAAAAAAAAAAGTTTGCAAGGGCAGCCATTGGAGATATCACCAACCACCTTGGAGCTACCGATGGCCATTGAAGTCTTCATTGATGGCGGCGGAGCAGACCAACGAAGGAGGAGGAACTCAAACGCGGCTAAGCGCCCCCCAATTGCGACAATGACGGACTGACTAGGACGGTGGACCTTTGCGACCCTTGCCAACATGACAGAATCACGACCCCAAACTACGACTGTGACGGAGTCAATACCCATGGTGGTGTGAATTTATCGCGACGCAGTCGTCCTCCAACGGACCCCAAATCACCGCCTAGTTGGGATCGCAACCTCCATCGAGCGCCAACAGATTTGCAACAGCTCTCGATCTTTGCACGACGTCTATCCGTCCAATTCAAGACGAGAACGGGCCAGATCTACCAAATCTTCCTAACCCTCATGATCTATGGTTGCCGAGAGCTATTTCCACCTACCCTGCTTTCTATTTCAAAATTTTTTTTGTGGGGTTTTTTTTAGATTTTTAATTTTAAAAATCAAGCATGTCTGGCTCATCTAACTAAAAGATAAGCTCTTTTATTTTTGGCCATTATATTTAGATCTGATAGTACAAAAAGTTATTATTAATGAGAACTTTTTATGGGTCTTATTATAGTTTCTCCCAAAAATATACTTTTGTATTTCCATTCTGATTTCACATTCATACATCTGAAGCTATCCTTACAATCTAAGTGAGAAATATAGTGTGCAAAATGTAAAGCAAGCTTAATTTCCGTTGGGCCATTGTGGATGCAATCTGATCTGTCAAAACAAATGGGCTATTATATGATCAAGGGTCAAAAATGGAATCCCCCTTTCTGGAGTTCTAATCAAATGGTTAGTTCCTGTAGAACCTCTTTATTTTGGCTACCACACCATAAACCCTCTGTACATTATACCCCTTGTTTAGTTGTTGTGGTACCAAGAACGAGTTCGGAATTTGGCTATATTTGGATAGCGAGGGGGGAAGAAAAAGGTTTTTATCTCTTTCCACATAAATCTTGGACAAGAAATACTCCCTGTAATGCATGTGTCATTAATTCTTTTTTGGAAGCTTCTGATTGTATGTTATTTTCATGTCTCGATTCTGAGTATGGACCAACAAAATAGACCATTTCCAAACCTTCTAACTCTGATTGTCCAAGCAGTGCATGTGCATGTGTTCTTGTTTTGTCATTTCATGTTACACAAATATATATATATATATATATATATATAAACCTTTCTAAATCCTCTCTAGTTATTTTGTTTCACTATAAGATTCCTCGTACTGATAATCCTGATTAAGGGGGAATGTAATTTACAGTGACTCCATCTTTTTCTTAAAGCAAATTAAAAACTTGGACATGAATTGCACAAAACCAGTAAAGACTAGAAGACCCCTCTTCTCGATTTTTCTTTTTATTATATGACTTTCATTTTGATTAAAAAACCGAATATATATATATATATATATATATATATATTTCAAATGAAATTGTCATTGATCCCCTCAGAATGCTTCGTGGTCAGCACACAGCACAAGCACCTATATAATGCGTTTGTTTGTCAATATCTTATTTTTTTAGACGAGATTCTAATGTACCTAAACTACTCATAAAAATATTTGAGAGTCGCCAGCTATCATTTTCCGCTTCTATTCTGTTATCTTCTAAAGTAAAAGAATATGGACAAAATGAGAATGGGAAAAGTCAAAAAAATGGGATTTCCATGGTTTAGAAATTGTGCAGTTTTAATTTCTTTTGCTTTTTACGGTAGAGAGAGTGTTCCAAGCCATTTTCCTCTAACATGATAACATTTAAAGGAGGAAGGCAATGATTAACGTTTGATGTGAAATTTGCTTAGTCATATTCACCTATTGTTGGCCCTGTAATTACTGGAAAATATAAGCGGTCATATTTGCGCTCGCTCGGCGTTAGCCACAGTTCAGAACGAAGGACAACCTTTCGGCCCAATAAATCGAGAGAGGAATGCTCTAATGCAACGGACACAAATTTGGCAATTTAGAAACGTAACTCAAAATGAAAGTTCGAACAAAAGTTAGCTTAAAATTTAAATTTTATGCAGCATAACAGTAGAGCCAATTTGAGCCCTACTTTTGTGGTTTAAATGACATTCCAAACACCCAAAAAATCTGTCTTTGAATACTATTGCTATAATATTTTGTTATCATTTTCTCCTATTTAGTGCAACCGACACCAAAGTCCGAAAGTTTGACAGCCAAGACGATTGGGACAGGGGAGGGGAGGGAAGGGAAGGTGGGGATATGTGAAATCCTGTGGTTTTTACACGGTGTGCGTGGAGGAGGAGGGTTGGCTTGTATCCGGAGGCTGAGGGAGGAGACGGCGCCGAGGTGGGCGAGTGTAACGCCCCTATATGGGGGTTAACAGTTTTTAATGAGATAAAATAAAAATAAATAATAAAAGTAAAACCTTAAAAATAAAATTTGCCCGGGACTTAAATGAAAACTCTCAACTCAAAAATAAAAATATAAACGACAAATAAACCACAGTTTTAATGTAGCACCTTAAATTTAATAATATAAACTGTTGTCATCATCATTTTAACCCTCAACACATTGTAATACAGTCACAGAAAGTAACAATTGATGCTTACATTATCATGAAGAACATTCTCAACAATTGAAGCAGTCCTAATGTAATATAACTACATCACTTCCTCATCTATATTTCTCGTAGCCACCTCACACTTAGTGAGTCCTGAAAAGATAAAAATATAAGGGAATGAGCGACACTATGCTCAGTAGAGAAAGCCATTACTCACCTTTAGGTTTTTATCATTACCACATTAAAACCTGCATGGTTAGTAAGTTACATCATATTCCAGATTATGAGGTTTATTATGATCACATCTTATGGATACCGTAGTTAATCATTACCAAGTGTCATAATTACACATTTATACAAATATTACCAATCATCATTGTTCCTAGGTATCCATGTTAAATTGAGTATCACTCAACTCATCGAAACCCAAATGGGCGCACTTGATCACCCTATAAACATTCCAAGGGTGTTTCGGTGAGGGGACATCAAGCCCCGAGTCCTCACCAAATCGATTCCTGTACAGTGTGTTCTGGGACTTTCAACCCAAGGAAGCGTCATCGCCTTCCCCCTATTTTACCTTTTAGGGTATTCATGCCCAAGGACGTAACCGTCGCCCTCTTCATGTCTCACAATTTCTCTATATTGAATCATTATCAATAGAGTTAGTTTTCCTAACCATGCTTCTCAATTTATAACATGTGTCAATTCATTATGTTCCTCGCCGTACAATACAAGACGAGTCCATGTCATAGTTTCATATGTGATACACATATAATATCAGTTCAACATAGATATATATATATTGCAGCAAAACAATCAATTTTAATTCTATAAAAACCTCACAAAAGATGAGTAATAGAATCCCTACCTTTTAAGCTTATCAACAGTCTCTTAATCCTGGAATCAATTAACGTTAGCTCCATACTCCCTTGATCCTAAGGCGTGCATAAGGACAATTAAAACTAAAGCACAACATACAACTACATTCATAAAATTTATTTTAATTTAATCTTAGAATTTCAAGAAATAACCACTGCCCATAGAGGTATTATAAAGTTTAACAATATAAATTTTCTGTCTAGGGCATATACACTTAGACTTCATACATATGCTCCAAAATAGCAACAAACATATACTTAGGTTTAAGAACGCAAATTTGAATAATCCTTTAGTATAAAAGAAAATTTATAAATGAAAGACTAAATTTGTTCATAAGATTCTAACCTCGGATTATGGTTAGTTGGAAGCTTGAAATGGCTTCAAAACAGGTTCCTTTAGTTCGGTATGACTGAAATTCTTGCTCAAATGGAGGTGATGGTGGCTGATTTTTATGGCTGCCTTAAAGAAGTTCTCTAAGTATTTTGCTTCAGCAAAGAAATAAGAAGAAGAGTGTGGGAACCGTGGAAGAGAAAGGAAGAAAAGATGAAGTCTTTGAAGAGAAGTGATAGAAACAATTATAGAGGAGACATGTTGAAGCATGTCACGGAGGAAATAAAGAAAATGAGGGTCAAGAGTAGTTGGAAAAGATATCCTTATGTCTCATCTAAAGACTTTAACACACATAATGCCAATATGACATTTTTGAGATTTATTAGAAGTTCTAAGGCTTTTTAGTAATCATACTAAATAAATATAGGAGAATTTTAGAAAACTTAAAAATAGATAAAAATAAATATTATAAAATAAATTTAAATGAAGCAATTTTTTTTTTTATACATTAAAAATTAATTTAATTACCTCAATACCCGTTAGGAGAATAACGGGTGTCACAGCTCTACCCCCCTTAAAGAAATTTCGTCCTCGAAATTTCAATTCTAGCAATACTAGTAAAAATTATGATTCCACTATGATTCCAATTCTGAGTCTAAACCGTTAATGTTGTTTGTCCTCCAAATTTAAGTTATCGTATTTCCACTTATTTACTTGCATAATAAATCTTACTCCTAAATCCCTCAATAAGAGTATTTCTGACAAGTTTCAACTTATAACACCGTATAATAGTCTAAGAATCTGATCAGGCATACATATTGACCATATCATGATTCCGGTCCTTCATTGTCCATGGACTGTGATTTACAATCACATTTAAGGAGATTGCCAGAGAAATTTTATATACTTCATCTTTAGGTTCATTTTCCTTTTTGAGTAAGGAAAAGTCAAATATATTTGATTTCATACCTCAACTAATAAACTAAAACATAATCATAAAACATATATCACAAACACTTATATTCAAAACCATACATTAAACTTATTCATAGAGATATTAAACGGAATCTCAGAGTTGCAGACAAACCCGACATATTTTTCATTAAACAGCTATCCTCATGACACAAACATTCAACCCAAATAATATACTCATATTTCATATGGAATATCCCCATAACTGACTCTGGTACTTCCACATAATATTAACAGAATATTACACATTACAAACATGATACGGATACGTTTCGAGAGTACAAGGCACTCCGTATACCAGCTATCCATATCATGCATGCTTATAGGATACAAAAACATCGATAAACAAAAGATCGGACCTTAAGAAGGATGCGTTTCGAGAGCATCAAGTACTCCGTATCCAGCCATCCCGGCATTAGGCTCAATGAATCTAAAAGATTGAACAACGACGTACCACAAGAAACACAGAATACAAGGCAAACGGTTATTCGTAACACACGAAATACGGACACACATGCCTACATGCTAAAGATAAAACAAAAAGATTACAGATGGAGATTCAAATCAATTGGCCGCTCCCGGCTTTCCCTTTCCCATTCAAGCTTGGATGTTGCAGTGTCGGATTCTGGATGTATGATTTGCATTTTATCTATCAATTCCTCAGCTGTTGAAGCAGTGACAAAGATTTGTCTCTCCGATTCTGTAGTGATGTTTTCTTCCACAGCGTAATCTAGAAATTTCAAAAGACCGTCATAAAAACCCTTTACGTTCAGCAGACCCAAAGGTTTGGAATAAAAGCCCAACAATTGCCCACAAGCAGCTATAAATATTTCCTCAAGAGTACCTAGACCACCAGGTAATGCTATAAAAGCATCAGAATTATAGATTATGTCTTTAAAATTTTTAGGGATACTCCTGACTCCTTCTCCCTTACCTATGGCTTCCTTACAAAGGTTTCCTTCAACTGGAATATGAGGCCAAATTCTTACATCAGTAGCGTCGCTAGACCTAGCTGCTAGTGCCATATTTACCATCATGTTTATACTACCACCCCCATAGATTATGTTAATCTTCTTGCGTGCTAGGACTTGCCCTAAGTGATTTGCAGCTTCTAAATAAGCTTTATCTTTTCCAAAGCTGGAACCACAAAAGACACAGACATTCTTTATTTTCTTCGTGGACTGGGAGGTAGACATATTTGGTTTATAGAAGTGGTTGCTTAATGTCTGCTCCACTTAGACTTCGGGTTCTACATGAGTTTTTAAAGATGAGAAATATACAAAAAGGGCTAAAGAGATAGACGAGTAGGTAATGAAAAGGTAATCCAAAGATTTAAACAAAATCTTGTGCGGATAAGAAAGTAAGATAAGGTGATTGATAGTTTACAGAAAATCTGATTCACTTTTTGAAAAAGATTAGACTCTAATTGTATAACTTTTGACAATTGAGAACAATTTGACAGAAGACCCTCATGACACAACTGTAGACTTTTTGACAAATATACACCAAGTCTAGAAATTTAATATAAATGACAAATACTGTAGAACTTTTGAAATTTGAGACACAAATCTTGAAATATCTGGATAAGCTTTTCAAAATTCAAACATATTACTGTACCGTATGTGACGTGTCTGATAAGATAATATATTTTATTATATATATATTTAAGAAAATCATAAATTAAATAAGATATTAACACTTACTGTATCAATCTAATAATCACAATTATTTCAAACACAAAAGCAAATATTCTGAGTAAAAGAAAAACACAAACCGTTGAACATCAGCTAAAACTGCTTCAAATAAGTAAAGACTAAATAACCTTTATAGAGCGAAGACTTATTCCCCATCCAGTTTTCTTATGGCTTGACAAACAGGATCTAGAAATACCATATTCCTGAGGCGTTGTCTTTCTGTATAAAATTTAGGCCAGAGTTTAAAAATAGCTCCTTGAACATATCCACTAGGGTGACCGTGAAGAGGAGGATGGATGCTATCCAAGTTCTCCTTTGAAAGTCCATCCCTACAAAACCTTATTTTATCCTCTCTATTCGTAGACATATAACCAGGTGAAGTACATTTACCGTTACAATTTTGTCTTCCACATTTGTTACAAGCGACCACGATGGCACGAGCTCTTCTTTTCATTGCACTTCGACTGGTACCTGTTCCTGGTAAACCGACATCTTGACTAAAGTCACTCGGACGGATTTTCCCCTCTATTAACATTCTCACATCACAAGGGATACCAAAACGCATAAGAATCCACAACCGAGTAATTCTAGCCTTGTATTTCTTTCTGAGAATCTTTTGGGAGAGTGATGGGAAATACTTTCTCAGGTGTTGGTACTTTGGGTCCATGATGAGATGAAAGAAGAGTAAATAGAAATGAAAAATTAAGATAGTAAATTGCAGAATCCTAGAATTCCTTCTTCTTTTAGAGGAAAAGAAGAATTTTTAATGAAAAAGAAGAGGATTTGCGATTTAGAGAAAAAATAACAAATTAAGAGAGAAAAAGTGAACTCGGAGAAATAAGGTCATACGCACAGTAAACGTATATGTAAACAATAATTAAACCACTGTATATGACACGTATAGAGACCACGTGGGAGAGACAGTGTGAATCAAACTGATTTAAGATTTGAACTAGGCCCAAATGTTCTAAGTTGAAAATGGTCAGGTTGTTTCGGGCCTTAACACATTTAGAACGAGTTAAATAACAAACATAAAATTGAAAACCAATTCGTATGAATCTTAAACCCAATTCAAAGCCCACTATAGATAAAGTTAATTATGAACAACAAATCTAATTTAACGACAACAAGGATCTTCCTGAATGATATTTAAAATCATTTCATAACAACATAATCTTCCAGCAACTCGAATAATTTTGTTTTAATCAAAACCTTATTGAACAATACATACACCCATATGTTATTCATAATACTTAACATCTATCAATGGATTCATCATCATTGCTACCAAGGGTTTAGAATGTGACTAACCTTGAAATCAATACGATTTACGTCTTTCAACGTAGACCATATCAATGAACAAAGACACTTGATGTTACTACTTAAGAACATCTACAATCCCCACAATTCTACTTATACAATATATAATTTCCTCATATAACAAAACCTTAAGTAACCAAAAGATTCACTGATACACTTAAATACAATGTATGTAACAAAATATTCCAATTTTGAGATTCATGCATTCTAGACTTTACACAGTCTCAACAGACCAAAAGTCTAACATTTATCTCTCTCAAGATTCAATACCATGATTCCCAACTTATATCATATTCCTCAAATATATAGAACTTTTAAGAAAAGACATTGACACTTATGTGCTCCATCGAATCCACACATAATCATTACTTAGGTTTGAATCAATTACGAAAAATTTGGCATATCTATGCCAAACTTTAAAATCAATAAATCAAGCCTTATATTTCTTATTGTTTTTCACGAGACAAAAGGCTCTTAAATCCTCGTATCTATACGAATTTCTCATCGTTTATACGAATTAGATATGCTTATAGGTCCAAATATTATACGAATCTCTCATAAGCATTCTACTTATAAACTCATTCCATATAATTATCATTCCCTTATAACTATTAATACTTTCCTTCTATATAATTATTGTACTCATATAACTATTGATATTTTCATTCTATGGCCTTTCCATGTTACATCCTTCTAGACTGTATAAATCAATGTGAAGGTTCATTTTGATGATGACAATGAAAATTCAGCTTCAAAACCATCTCAAAAATATATTTTTAAAGTGGTGCTACACTCCCTAGGTTAACCGAACCTAGGCTCTGATACCAAAAATTCTGTAACGCCCCTATATGGGGGTTAACAGTTTTTAATGAGATAAAATAAAAATAAATAATAAAAGTAAAACCTTAAAAATAAAATTTGCCCGGGACTTAAATGAAAACTCTCAACTCAAAAATAAAAATATAAACGACAAATAAACCACAGTTTTAATGTAGCACCTTAAATTTAATAATATAAACTGTTGTCATCATCATTTTAACCCTCAACACATTGTAATACAGTCACAGAAAGTAACAATTGATGCTTACATTATCATGAAGAACATTCTCAACAATTGAAGCAGTCCCAATGTAATATAGTTACTGTGACACCCGTTATTCTCCTAACGGGTATTGAGGTAATTAAATTAATTTTTAATGTATAAAAAAAAAATTGCTTCATTTAAATTTATTTATAATATTTATTTTTATCTATTTTTAAGTTTTCTAAAATTCTCCTATATTTATTTAGTATGATTACTAAAAGCCTTAGAACTTCTAATAAATCTCAAAATGTCATATTGGCATTATGTGTGTTAAAGTCTTTAGATGAGACATAAGGATATCTTTTCCAACTACTCTTGACCCTCATTTTCTTTATTTCCTCCGTGACATGCTTCAACATGTCTCCTCTATAATTGTTTCTATCACTTCTTTTCAAAGACTTCATCTTTTCTTCCTTTTTCTTCCACGGTTCCCACACTCTTCTTCTCATTTCTTTGCTGAAGCAAAATACTTAGAGAACTTCTTCAAGGCAGCCATAAAAATCAGCCACCATCACCTCCATTTGAGCAAGAATTTCAGTCATACCGAAGTAAAGGAACCTGTTTTGAAGCCATTTTAAGCTTCCAACTAACCATAATCTGAGGTTAGAATCTTATGAACAAATTTAGTCTTTCATTTATAATTTTCTTTTATACTAAAGGATTATTCAAATTTACGTTCTTAAACCTAAGTATATGTTTGTTGCTATTTTGGAGCATATGTATGAAGTCTAAGTGTATATGCCCTAGACAGAAAATTTATATTGTTAAACTTTATAATACCTCTATGGGCAGTGGTTATTTCTTGAAATTCTAAGATTAAATTAAAATAAATTTTATGAATGTAGTTGTATGTTGTGCTTTAGTTTTAATTGTCCTTATGCACGCCTTAGGATCAAGGGAGTATGGAGCTAACGTTAATTGATTCCAGGATTAAGAGACCGTTGATAAGCTTAAAAGGTAGGGATTCTATTACTCATCTTTTGTGAGGTTTTTATAGAATTAAAATTGATTGTTTTGCCGCAATATATATATATCTATGTTG
The DNA here is from genome assembly GCA_025403435.1 of Artocarpus heterophyllus. NCBI lineage: Eukaryota > Viridiplantae > Streptophyta > Magnoliopsida > Rosales > Moraceae > Artocarpus > Artocarpus heterophyllus. The sequence continues at coordinate 24,951,978 of CM046328.1, forward strand.
AACTGATATTATATGTGTATCACATATGAAACTATGACATGGACTCGTCTTGTATTGTACGGCGAGGAACATAATGAATTGACACATGTTATAAATTGAGAAGCATGGTTAGGAAAATTAACTCTATTAATAATGATTTAATATAGAGAAATTGTGAGACATGAAAAGGGCGACGGTTACGTCCTTGGGCATGAATACCCTTAAAGGTAAAGTAGGGGGAAGGCGATGACGCTTCCTTGGGTTGAAAGTCCAGAACACACTGTACAGGAATCGATTTGGTGAGGACTCGGGGCTTGATGTCCCCCTCACCGGAACACCCTTGGAATGTTTATAGGGTGATCAAGTGCGCCCATTTGGGTTTCGATGAGTTGAGTGATACTCAATTTAATATGGATACCTAGGAACAATGATGATTGTTAATATTTGTATAAATGTGGTAATTATGACCACTTGGTAATGCTTAACTACGGTATCCATAAGATGTGATCATAATAAACCATCATAATCTGAAATATGACTGTTACTTACTAACCATGCAGATTTTAATGTGGTAATGATAGAGGTGAGTAATGGCTTTCTCTACTGAGCATAGTGTTGCTCATACCCTTAGGTTTATATCTTTTCAGGACTCACTAAGT